>KN490772.1:22058-38078 GCA_000787155.1 Scartelaos histophorus | reverse complement strand
CTTAATGGCCACAACTTGCAAGGCAAACCAAATATCTGTGCTGAGCTTTTGAATTAACTAAATGCATAAACTTCATCAATATACATTCTGCCGGACGCTGAGACTGTGTGTTGATCCTCTGAGCGTTCACACGAGGCATTTGTAATGGAACATTGATTAAGTGTTTGTTTAAGTAATTGCCTGTTCTTTACAGTGTGAAAAATAATATCAATTGAACAAAGAAAACATGTCTTCTTGAAACCAAAGAGCATCGATCTGTGTAAACGAACTGCACAACATTAAACTAAATTATAAAATGGACACAAAGGTGGGTTATTGACTGCTAGTTTGGGGCTACTCCATAAATAGATCGAGAGTAAAGGAGAGAAGGAGAACAAAAGCTCCAGTTAACTTTTACTAAGTTGTGGGTACATTTGAATTAGAAAAATAAATTGCCATTTCTTTAATTTCCTGCTCAGGACAGACTTATTAATATACAGGTTTTAATTACTGTGCTACTTTAATGCCTCTCGGTTCTCTCTCACATGAACAAATCTGCACACTCCAGCTCTAAAACACATGTAGGACACAGCGTTAAAGAACAAAAGAATCAAAGTTTTTTAGGTACAAGTTGATATTGTAATGTTATTGTAAATGTAATTAACTAGAAAGCAATCTGTAGCTTTTTCTGACACGGCCACATGTGAACCGCTTTGCCTTTGCCTGCAGTAATTCCCCTAATTCTTGTTCCCCCCTCTGCTCCCATTTACACATGTCTCCTCCTCCGTCAGCACTTCACATGTCCCCTTCATCTTCTCTGTGGTCTATTTGTTCATGTGTGACAGAGCCGTGTTGGCCGCTAACTTACGATGGATGAGAGTCATTACCCAGACAGGGGCTAAATCATGTGCCCCTTGAATGTTGCATGGCTCTGACAGCTTTAGCCTATCACATTAAAACTCGGAAAACAATCCTTCCTCAGCAGTTGTTGCTCATACTGCCAGATGGGGGGTAAGGGACAGTTTTCTCTGTTGATTATGTGGTCTTTTGCCATAAAATATTCCAAAGGTAAATTCACAAATGTTGGACGTGTGCATTTCTGTGACTAGACCCAAGAACACGCCTTATTACAACTAAATCTGCATTTTAAACAATAGTGATATTTCAGTGGTCCCCATCTATATTAAATATTACTGGCCAATAGAACAGTGTGACATCTAAAACCTGGCAACTGATACTTTGTAACTGATCATCGTCAACATTCACTGATGCTAACTGTAGGCTCTGCTGTGTCTGAGGCTTTACTAAACTTTAATCAAGCTTCTGACCTGATTTAGCTGAAACTACTGCGGTGATTTGTGCTGTTAAACAAGTCCTCTCACATAATTGCATAAGTTAGCTAACATTCACCTTTTTGTTGAATATTACACACCTAAACAGGACTCGTATTGATCAGACTGCTGTTTAAATCCATTTTGTATTTGTATTTTTCTTGCAATTTATCATAAGACAATGTTTGCTAATGTGTGCATTGTGTAACTGCTGAACATAGACATATGTAAACACCCCCAGTGTATCAGTAGGTTGCTTTTCCATTCAGAATTCAGAATTTTATGAGGATAAGCTGTATAAAGTCTGAAAAAATATTCCAAACTTATGATTTCAAAAAGTCTACCTTTTTCATTATTTGTAAAAGATTGGCTTTTATGGCTTAAAGTCCTTTCAACTGACAACAATCACATCTTTGGAGTTGAAAAATTCCACCACTTACCGCTCTATTCATTTTGTAACTTCAAAGAGGATATTTTTGATCCCGTTATGCCACATTGTGTAAAATCCCCATTGGCCTATTTCCAAAACAGTGGGGTATATTCAGAGAGTGAACTGAGAAAGACCCCAGCTTCAGCATTGATAATGTGGCTGCTCTGGGGGCCGTCAAGCACAATAATTCCATTAACTGTTCATCGACAAAGAGGCCGGACGGAGTGTGCATCTTCAGCTCCTATTTATCACGCCTCCAAGAGTGAGTGAGGGAGCACATTTACGACTTGTGAGTGTAGTGAGAGAAGCACTTTTTGCATAGAAGTGAGGCAGATGGTGTTTAACAATGCACTTTAGTAGTTTGGGTGCATTAAAGGTGCACTGTGTAACTTTTCAATGTATAATCTTCTATTGAATCATTCTATTGATTGAATCATCTATAGAATTACAAGCATTTTCTTGCATCTAGAGGATTTATTCTTCACCTCTCCTGATGCAACCCGCAGACTCGCCATCAGAAATGTTACATAGAGCATGTATAATGGACTATATTAGGCTATACTTTATATATATATTTATAGGTTATAACGTTGTATGTATGTGTATGATGAGGCAACAAAATTCAACAACAAGAGGCAGTTAAGCACAATACAGGACCTTTAAACATAGAAATATGTTGTACTGATTTTATTGTAAGTGCACATTTAGTACATTTAGTTCCACATATGGATGTAGTCAGAAGAGTCAAGGCATAGCAGCACATTTTGTAAGCCTAAAAGTTTAAATAAATATTTTTCTTTATGTCAGTCCACAACATTCTGAGCCATTGCACATTTGTAAATTACACTTAACCACTTATAGGTGACAGCAATTTGCAATTTGGAACTAAGATTTGATGTGTGTCACTATTGTTGTCCTGTGGCGGAAATCCTGCTGTGAGTTGTTTACTGCTTACAAATGCTGAAATGCAAAAATGCAAAACAGCTATATATGGCAAATGCATTTTCTTCAGATTGCCAGCAGGCCAATGATTTGCTGATGCTCAATGGTGGTTACATTTATTTTTATGAGTTGACCTATAGGTTATACCACTTTGGCAAAATGCATGCTAATGTGGACAGGCAGTGCTTATTTAAACTAGAGTGCATTCATTTATGTATTATTTTTATTAAAAAACCCAATTTGTGATCTTGTTTTGACATTTCCATGGATTACATACAGTATAGCCCCAAGTTGTCGGTGCATTTTTGCTTGGCTCTTGAAAATGCTTGTACTGTATAATATGGAACAGAAACAACTAATTATGAACTGTTGCCCTTAGCCATCCATAGAGTAGAGTTCAAGGGAATCAAATTCATTTTGACTGGTCTCCAAGGCATCGTAGTACAATATATTAGATCCTATATGAGAGCATATATGAAGAGGGGGTGTTTCCACGTTGAGCAGGTCAGGGCCAGGCCTCTATGTGCACCTGTCTCTACAGATGGCTCATTAGACCAGTGCTTCACTCCAGCTACACTCTGTGTCCTGTCTCACTTTGTCACCAGCTCCCACATCTGCTGTCATGTGACCATGCCCAGCACAGCTAATATGGAATCCTATCATTTTAACATTACACCTGTATTAAAAACACCACTCTCAATGATGCATTATTTCACAACACAAAAGCGTTTTTAAATCTACTTATTCACAGTGATGACTTTATAAGCAGGTTTCACAATGTTCAGAGGCAAAATTAAGTTTATGTGTGTCACACAATGGTTATTAGCATGCTAACGCGCACCAGTGCTTTCTGGTTTGGAAATTAAATGCAGACAGTACTTTAAGACCCTTCAAGAGTTGCTTTTACAGTATATCCAGTAGCAGTCCTACAGTGATTAGTGCCCTGGGTGAGCCCCTCCAAGACCACCACTGAATATATCTATACTGTCTGATGCACAACATCTTTTACTGCAATACATATAAAACAGACTTAAAACAGAATTTGACTCCTCAAATCTTTTATTCAAGTGCTGCCTGGTACTGCAGCAAGATCATGCATTTATTTGAAGGCAAACAAACAGTAATTCTGCATGTTTCGAGTGAAATAAGCAGGAAATAATTTCACAAAATGATGGATGTTGCTGGTTTCTTTACCTGGTGTTGGGGTTACTGAGGACACAGAACACAGTTCTGTTTGGTTATTATCTAATCACCAAGTGGCATGTAATGTGTGCAAAAAGCTCTTCCAGGTTCATTCATATTGACATATTGACTGATATTGATCTGTGTAATCCAACATCTTATTCACAATGGAAATCCACCTCTTTTTCGCAGCCAATTACTGTACATACATTGATTTATCATGCCCTATTTCTGCTATGACATTCTCTGGAACATAAAACCCCACTCCACTAAATATTGTTTCTATAATATGACCAAGTGCTTTCCTATTTATCGCCAAGATTTATCCCCTACCATGTTAGAAAGTAGGGCAAAGCATTTAATCAACTTACTCCGGTACTGAGGCCGGTATGGCTTGAGTATTCTCCCCTCAACTTTATTAGATGTTCTTTATGGACGACACAGCTTGTATTATTGATGTGTTGTGTGCTTTCAGGTGTTCAGTCCGTGATCAGGAAGCGCTGTGTTAACAAGATAAAGTCCTTGGATGTCGATGTGTAGTTGATTAAATGGTGGTGATTGACAAGTGTCCCCTGCTTTAACGGTGACGGTAAGGGTCAACCTGCATCACATGCTCCAGCAACAAGCAGTGTAAAATACAACCTGTCCTTATACAGCCAGGGGCATTATATTATGGACTATATAAGTACTTGTTGTAAAAGTCTCTTTGACCTACACAAGCAATGGGAAACTCCAGTAGAGGTTACATGTAGAGTTGACTCAAAATGCCAGAAAAATAGATCAAAAAACCAAAACATCACTGTCTGACTAATAATGAGGGTATAAAATAAATGGAAAGGACTATGTACTCTGCCAACAAAGAAAAACATGGGGTAGTTTCAACATATCGTCACCTTCCTAAAATAATCGCCTAAGCCACTTTTTGCATAAGTTTACTTTTTTGCATCACTCATGTCCTCTCAATTTTGGGGGGAGTTTTTTGTGTTTCCTGAAAAACCTGAAAAAAATGACTTACGCGATTATTTTAGGAAGGTGTCGATATGGAAAATACTAGCTATTGCTTTAATTATGTTGTTATATGTCCAAAATTTATCTGGAGTTGTATTTTGTTTCATTCACATGTGTAACACACAAGCCCTGCATTTTTAGCTCTTCTCTCAAACTGAAAACAGGAAATGCTCCAGTGTTTTTTTAAGGTCCATACACCTTCATTACAAACATTTGGACAATTTCAGCCAATCCCTACTGAACTAAAGGTAAAAGCTAATAATGCAGGCTCACTCATATGTGTGAATAAAACAAAACACAACTGCAAGTATGTTTTTGAGGAGGTATCAAAAGTAGCTCACAAGAGTCACTTTTGCATAATATAGGACCCTCTAACTGATTTCTGAAAATCCTTTGGTAAACATTTTACATATAAGTAGACAGACGCTATGACCATGAGCTCATACTGGGATTAACCAAAGGCCCTTATGCACAACTTTCATTAAAATTGTATTCCGAAAGTGGCACCCATACTCTATGCTGAAAGAAGAGAGGAAGACCAAAAGAGCCCAAAGGAAGAACATCATGTTACTAGATAAATCTTTTAGTTTGGCTCAGGCTTGTAGAATGATAAATATAATATAATAAATACACAATGCATGAGTTATTAGTAGGTCCCATAGATTGCATAAAGAAGCGTGATGTCTCTCATATAGAGCGTTTCATATTTATTGGTGGACAAAATAGCAAAAGTAGGTTAATATAAACATTTAAGACTAAAATGATGAGGCATACTGCAGTTACAGAGAGAAGGGGTGACAATTTTTCACTGTAACGTGAATTGGTGCTGGTGTCAACGGAGCAGGAAGCGCCCCCATGCTAACTTCCTATTTGCAACACAGCGGCAAAGGGTTATCTATGTCTATTCATGCATATACAGTATACGGTAGGTGCATTATTAAGAAAAAGTGAGAAGGTTATAAACAAGATATGCATCCAAATTGATAAGGATGTAATATTTAAGTTTAAATCATGTCTTCTGTTTCCGTTCTAATCCATCATTGAGGGATGGCCCCTAAATCTACAGTAAATAAATAATGCCATGGAACTGCATATTTCCCCAAACTTGGAATCTATAGACCACTTGCAATAGGAAAACAAAAACCTACAGAATACAGCAACAGCAATCATTCTGGGAACATCCATTTCTGGGAACATAGCATTTCTCTCTCTGGTAGTTCCTACATTCTCCGAGATGAAAGCAAACTAAAATAGCCACGAAGAGGATTTATTCGTCCACTCCGCAGCAGAGGGGAGTGCTTATCCTGCCTCCTTCCTCTAACCTCAAAGTCTGGGGAAATTGACTTGGAGTCCAGCAGTGGCGTGGAGCAAGTAGTGCATCGATTCTGGCCAAGAGGAGGCTGTTGTTTAGTTGTTGGTAATGTGTTGGAGTGCTCAGAAAAAGAAGAGCTCCAGAGGGGGGCCCGGGGCTGCTGGGTAACGTAGTGTATTGAAAGCTGTATGGTGTGTGCTTTAGGTTGGGGTCAGCTTCATCCATCACTAGAGCACATCAAGGAAAGACAGTGGAGGAAAAGCAATATTTAGGTCCATTCATTCAATTCGAGAGCTTTAAGTCATGTTATAATGTCTCACCTTCTCCAAAACGTACCTGGAGTTGTGTTTTGTTTCATTCACACGAGTTTGAGTAACCCTTTTTTATTCTGTCTACACCTCCAAAGCTCAAATTTCTCTTTTCCACCGTGGGATGTCATGAAGTGGCAGTTTTCAAGTTAACAGCTGCCTTTTACCTTTAGTTCAGTAGAGACTGACGGGTTAATTTAGGTTAAAGTTACCATTTAGGTTAAGGTCAGACAAAAAGTATTATAGTTATGGTAATGCAATGCCTTAAAATGGCATGGAATCTTACTTTCCTAGCTTCTCCACATTTTCGGGGTTATTAAGGAACAATAAAAACGCTTTTTTGCTCATACAGGCTGATCAGCAAGTTAATAATAGACATTAGACAATCAAATTAAAAACTGGATACATGGGCTGAACCAGAATAGAAAGATTCTGATGGGACAACATATATGCTCAAAGACCTATAGCTCTAGTCAAACTTCAAATCTTTACCCTAACTAACATCTCTAGCCTTTACATTAGGCAAGTATATTGAAAATCTACCTCGAAAAAGCCAGAATTACATATTTTGTGTGTCATTTTGAGAATCTAAGCATGTATAAAAGTCTGGTGGCTCATTTTTACCTGTTATAAATGTCCATATTTTAATGATTTACTGCACTGACCATCAGTCTATGACCATGTCTGTGTTTTGATATAAGGCATTTGATGAGAAAAGTTTGGATACCCCTGCTTCTACACCATATTATTAATTACTGTTCACTTCACTACAGTAATGACATAGATAATATATGTGCTATTCTCTCACCTCCAGTGGTCACATTGTAATGCCCAGTCAGTATAATGTTTCATTAATTGGTTTTAATTAATTCAAATGCCAGTGGTGTGTTATTAGATCTGGAATTAAAATGTTGCAGTGCGTATAGATACCACAGATGAGACACCAATAAGTGTAGGAGTAGACTGAGGAAGAATAGTCAGTGTCACGATCACAGGAGGACTACACTAATGAACCCTAACCTTTGACCCTTTCAGTGCTCCCCAGTGCTGCCACAACCAATTAGAAGCAGAACAGAGATAGAGAAATACAGGAGAGTACAGACTGCTCATATGTGAGAAGTATTTGTTCAGAAATGCTTGTGTGGGAGCTATTTAGTATTCATCTTTTTACACTATATGCAAATGCAATTACCTCGATCTAGGCGAAATGAATAACAAAAAAGTTTTCAAAACACTGTCATTCATACATTTTGAATACATTGTTATTTTGATTTTCCAGAAGGCCTGAGTAAAAATGTAGTGAAAACCAAAACAAAAACTTGGACACAGTTTTTAATATATTGCAAGATAGGGCCAGTAACACTGAAGTAAAAATATAGTTAATCTTGTAATAAGATTCCTTTACTAATTCTCAGTAAGAGAATATAAAATCCTGCTAATAAGCTACACAATAAAATAAGTTACATTCAATATAATGCAGCTTAATTAAAGATTATTTACAGATAAATATATTAAAAATGCAGCGTTGTGCTGTGCTCATCAAGAGTAAACAGTGATAAGTTATGCAAAATATGCAACTGGGTCAGTACTCAGTGTAGCTAATGCAACTGAAGCAAACAACTGTCTCTCCAAAAAGATAGGGATGACTATAGAATATCTAAGACATAACACAGCAGCTGTTCAACACACAGATACAGGCTGTGAACCCAGCAGTAACCTACTATAATAAAAAGATGAATTATCTTGTGTCAATTTTGGCTGTGGAAACTGAATAGATCCTTTTCTTTCATATCAAAATCGATGTTGAAATGTGAGTACCGTGACACTAGTATAACATGTCCTCTTTGTTCTAGGTGGAGTTTGCTCTGCAGTTGGCTCGATGGGTTCACTCTCTCCTCCACACTGGTCCCTGGGGACTCCATAACGCCCACCGTCTCCCTTGGATACCTCCACTCTCCTCTCATCACCGTGGAGACCCAGCAAGCACGCCTCTCCCAGCAGGCATCCGTCCGTAACACTGAAGAACCAAGTACTGTTATCATTGGCCCTAATGGATTCACTTAGTGTGCTCACATTCCTTTAATGGCTCTTGTTTGCAGACAGAATAGTACAAACATAATAATAAGGTTTGGTAGAAAACATGATATTTTCAATTAGTGGTGCATTGTCTTTGTGTTATGTGTAATTTCTCCTCTGGTTCTTCACCTCCACCCACGCTTCATTTGTTCTGGGTGTAATTTAAATTACTGCGAGCGCAAATGTCCTCTAATGTATTGTAACAGTTAGGTACGTGTCGACATTTTTTCGTAATCTAAAAATAATACAGTGTATATATAAATCAGAAGCATTTGGAACTATGGTAACAAACTAGTGATCAGGATTCACTTATTATATTATTCACTGATTATTTCCTATATCAGTCAAGTGCAGTGATTAATGTAATTAGTATAGCTAGAATGAAGCACTGCACAGTGTATCTTTTCTGGTTTAGGTTTCTCCACTTTCTCACGTCCATGGAGATGTTGTGATGCCTGGAATGTTCCACAGCATGACATTGTCCTAGCAGGTGACGATATAATAAATAAATAAATATTAAAAAGATGTTTAATGCCTTACAGTGGAACATTCCAGGGAAGGAAATTGTATTTTCATAAGACAAGCAGGTGATGGACCCTAAACCTTTACACAGAGTTCTAACGCTTGTCCTGTTGATGAAATCTCTGTCTTTCTCTCAATGACACGAAATCACTAACATCTTAATCTCTGTAAACGACTGAATATGACTATTGAATGTTTAATCAGGTTCCTGTAATTTCATGCGTGACTGTTCTTGTTTACTCTGAACTACTACTATAAGGTCAGTCCCCAATATTTCCTCTCTAATCCAGCCCGTAATCTTGGCTCACACTTGACCTTCAGAGGGTGGAAGCCGGCAGTCATAATATTTTATATGCTGTGCACATCCCAACAAACGGCCTCCTCCTGGGATACATAACCACTGAGCTTAAGAGCCATCCCTGGAGCTCTATTAACCTGCTTAACCTAACCTTTAGTACGAGTGAGACATCATTAAAGAGGGGCCTTCATATCAGAGAGCTGCAGGTTACCCACTCAATTTGCCTATAGTTTCCAATTTCTCTGCATGCTTTACTTGTTTAGTATGTCCTACATTAAGTGCACTCTGTTGGCATATCTCAGGAAGCCATTATATAAGGTGTGGTATAAACAAAAAAACCCTCACAAATGAAATACGCCACAACTCAACTTCGCAGTACTCAGTCATGCACTTTGTAGAGAGTACTCTAGTGAACACAGCAGAGTGCAAATTATGCAGTGCACATTTTTACAAGATCTTCCATCTGTTGTAGTGTACAGTGGAGCTCTACGTTTGCCTATTACACAAACCAACACTAGTTTGTGTTTGCAATTTAACTGGTTATAGGAAGGTGCAATTAAATGAATCTGTAATAAAATCCTTATCTGAAACATTCTTTAATCAAGTAGTATGGAGCTGAATTCAGACTTTAGAGAAAGAAATGTTACATTTTGCGTTTGCACAAGTCTGCAATGTTTATGTTCTGAGAAATTACACAGAAAGACATATGTTTGTTTGTTTTTAATTTAAAAAAAAATTATGGAAAAGAATCAATGATCAATCAATATGACCAGATGTTTTTAGGGGCATGCGTTGCCATGACGTATCACAATATGTGTGTCACGATATGATATATCACAATATAACCAAATACTAATACAAAGAACGATATATGTGATTAGCAATAAATACTTCCAGTAATACGGTCAAATACACCTCTATAAGCACAAAATGGCCATGGCCAAGCCTCCTTGCCAAAGCCTGATCTCGTCAGATCTCAGAACCAAAGCAGGGCTGGGAAAATCAGGTGCCACAGTGGGGCAACAGTGGCAGAAGCTGTTATTGTGTCCTTAGACACTTCACCTACATTGCCTAGTATGAAAATGGTTTATGTGTGTGAGTATTGGTTGGAGGGACTGATGTGAGTGAATGAATAATGCACCAAATTGTAAAGTGACCTTGAATGTCTGGAAAAGCACTATATAAGACTAATACTTTATTATTATTACTATTAATATTGTATCTATTTTATTTATTTTTACATTTTAAAATCATGAAATCAGTAAATGTAACAAAGGATATTTTGAATATTATTATTTAAAAAATTTGCATGCATTTTGAAACGATTTGAGAATTATCCAATGTTGTTTCGTGATCACTGAATCAGTTTTTTGGTAGCTCTAAACTGCACAGTGTACATTAGATTGTGTTTTTGGATATGAAATGAGAAAATGATCTGCTTTTCCAAATTAAAAGCAACAATATTCCAACATGATCAGTTGCTATCATCCTTATGTGAACTATACACATCGCATCAGACAGTCCCTCACATCTCCAACTGTAGAACACATCTCATTTTGCTCTCTGTACGCTGCCGCTCCTGTGTACCACCTGCTCCCCTGAGGCTTCTGTCATTCACATACACACCACATGTCTGCACCGATGTGTTCTGGCCTCCATCTCACTGCATGGCAAACCTGTTTCGTGAGCACTTCGATACAATTACCCACAATCCTTAGAGCTTTCTGACTCCACCATGTTCAGATCACACTGTGGTTAGCACCCACGAGCCTGACACAAGCTCTGATGGTAGGTGCACTGGCCTAAAAGCATTACATCAGCCTGGTTATTGGTCCAAAAGTCATTGAAAAGATTGCAGGGGCTGGATTATAGTGCAGTCCATCTCCGTGGTATAGGGTTAGGATATGGAGAATGAGGGTGAATTACCAGGATGACACACAGGCAAATGGAAGCGTAGGAGGTTTCTGCCCACTTGGCGGAGACACAAGGCCCTCTCCACATGATCAGCCTAACTGAAGCTGACACAAAACATTACAGCTGCTGCGCCTCACCTAAAAGCCACTCTGGTGAAGAGGCTTTCAAGACACACTTAGCTTTTTTCAGGGGCAATTTTTGTCCACATATAATCACTATTGTCCTAAAAGTGTGAATGGATAGATTTTTATTCCAGACTCTCCAAGCAATAAAAAATGTAATATGGGTAAGCAGATAAGACAAGTGGACTGTATAATAATTGTAGCTAATATTGATTTAAAACAAGGCCGTTCATTCTGGCATTCCAGTTAGTTCCATTTATAACTTTAAGAATAATGAAAAAATGAAACTGCTGCCACAGCAACAGTTTAAAAACAAAATGTTAACTCTTTTGAATGGAAAAGGTCCTGAAAATCTTGCAGTCCAGAAGTACAGTCCTCAGTCGGTAACCATAAACTGAAACCCTAGTGTGGTAATATAACCTAAACATGAACATATTCTTACATTATAAAAATCAGATCAAATTCAATTTGATTTTCAAGTTCTCAAGTTTTCAATATTTCTGATTTTGAATAAATTCTCCAGAGGTTGAAAACTCAAAATTATGTGATTTACATAAACAAAACAAAAAAAAGATAAGAATAAAATAAGAATCTATGCAGGCTTGTTTTTAGCTTAAGTAAAAGTGAATCCATGTTCAACACATTGGTATTAAAACAGTCACTATGAAGTACAGAGTTTGTTAAATGTGCACAGTGCTTTTCAGGAACAGGGTCCAGGTTACTGCTTTGCCTGGAAATGTAAAACATATCAATCTTAAGTTAGGTAAAATACAGGTAATTTGATTACTCAAGAATACCTTAAAACATTCTCATTGTCAGCCTCTTCACAGATATGCCCTCTAACCTGACCTTATAGCCTCACCTACTTTTTTCTTTGCAAATGGTTATGTTCAAGTTTGTGCTGTAGACAGCAAAGACATCTCCATAGAAACAAGCAGCCACCAGAAAAGTAACACAGTGCACCTTTAAGGAAAAGGGGAGCAAGAGTCTCATTTGCAGAGTCAGAAGTGTTTTTATCACAGTCTTGGCTAGAAATCTTTGGCCCTACTCTTTATATAATGTACTTGGGTTTATTAGGTTTGACAATGCCTGTGGGAAGTGCAAAGCTTTTTACATAATGTGTGTTACAATTGTTTGGGTGATGATTTATTGTTAAGCTTTTCATTACTGTATCCATGATTCAGCTCAAGTGTTAAGAGGTTCAATACGGTGCATTTCCTGTAGGCTATGTGGAGAGTTTATTAATATCAAACAAGCTGCTGTATTCACTCCTGTTCAGTATAATGTATATCAAATGGTAACTGTAGTAATATTAGTAGTAAGAGGTACTGTAGCAATATTGCTGCAAGTTGCATCCACTGGACATTTTTGCTAAGCAACAAAAAGAAATTAGAAAGATGTAGGTCACCATTAAGAGCTGTGGTCTTAAAATCAGACCAGGTCCTGTAAGGTTTGAGGATATTGTCTCTTAGGTGCTGTGTTGTGTTATATTATGTTTATTAAAGCACTTTGTTGATGCATCACTTTCACACACAGACAATGTCAGCTGTTTTAAAAGGCAGCAGTCACTGCCATTCTTATTAATGGGCATAATACACAAACATAACCACACAGCAGTAGGTGTGGAAAATCTCCAAAATCTTGTGGAACTATTTTCTATTTAGGGTGATTTTTCTACATCTTATTTAGTCCGCCTGTTTTTTGCTCATCTGTATCTAAAACCTTGTATGTATCTTTACTGTTTTACTTTTTTAATGTGGCACATACATTATATTTCAAAAATGTCACTTATGTATTTTAGTTTAAAAATGTGATAATAACTACATCCTACATATGATGCAAATACTTACTGTGTCATTCACCCTTTTGTAAAACTGAACATAGAAAAGGCTTACTGAAGTCCAATGAAGTCTGATTTCCAGCCATGGAAACTCCAGGTTCATGTTGATTGGAGATCCACAGCTCCCCCTGTTGGCCTGTGGCAAAAATACAAACAAATTTAGACACCCATTTCAAAAGCTACATTACTATATATAGTTATTAATTAATACAGAGAAAAGTTGTATTAAATGACGATGCACTTTTTGCTGTATGGTTTCTTGCACTGGAGGTCTCTGCCACCCTGAGCTCCCTAAAACAGCCCATAATAATAGCTGGAGCATACAGGGCAGTAAAATGGATGATGCTCAAGTAAGAATATGCTTGTTCAAAGTCAGAGTGACATTGGTGATGCTGTGTGGAGTGGACCAGGGTGAACTCAGATAGAGATAGAGGCACAAGATAGTCCTGTACAGATGAATATTACATTAATCAGAACAGGACCTTTACTGTCAGAGTTAGTACAACAGCAGGCTTAGGTCACTCTGATGTCTGATACTAAAGGGAAAGTTATTATTTAAATCTTTGTGCAACTAAGCTTTTTAAAAATGTATTTTTATTATTTTTTTCAATTACTATTTTTGGAGAGTGCAATTTCACCTGCTTGAAAGGTCACCCTGGAAACATATTCATCACTGCTGATGATGAATTTTAAATGATTATTAATTTACTCCATTTTAAATGGCAAAATAGAAGGCAACGTGGGGTGAATTTTCAAATAAGTACTGCATTTTGTGGGCAATAGTGGAACCTTAAGCATTAAGATACACTTGAGAAGTGCTGCCTTGTAAGTGGTCTAATCTGTAGATGCTCCGGCATATAAAGGCTTAAATTATTTAATTCACCTTTTAGTATCTTGAGTTTACTGAATAATTATTAGTATTTTAACAGACTGTTTTACTTATAGCTTTACCAGGAGCAACTGTCTGGTACTACCTTAAAATGCCAAGTCAAAAAATAAGGCAAAAAAGAAACCTGCCTTTGATACACAGACAAATGGAGAATCAATACAAAGGTCCAGCAGTTTGTCGAGGTTAGCTGAGGCCAGGACCAGAATAACTGCAGCACCATCAAGCACTAACTTGTCACAAATGTTTTTATAATTCACTGTGATTCCCAATTCGATGTTTCCCAGGTTACACTTTGATGAAATTCTGAGCAATCAGTGTTTAGAGCAGAGGCCTCGACCAAGACATGTCCCTGTCTCGTATTTATGTTGTTATACTTGAAAGAGGATTATTTAGTTCAAGGGTAAATGCTTTATTCACTTCACACTCTAATTGAACGGGCAACCTGATCCTAAAACGAACAGCTTTTATCCTGCCATTGTAGACTTTTGAATCTGCAGTGTGGATTTTCTGTTCGCTTAATATTCTCTGATCTTGTTCGAAAGCAATCTTGTGCTAAACTCAGAATCATTACAAAGGAAGGCTGCCCAAAGCCCTCCAGCTCTTCCTCTCCTCATCTTTTTATGCACAGGATAAACTGCCTGCAATATTCAATTACTCCTCATCCCTCTTTGGAATGGGGACAGGGGAGGTGTCTTCCTGTGCCCTGGGACATCTCTGCCACCTCCTTATCCAATGCAGAGTAGTTTTATAACACTGGATTTATGAAGAAATGAAAGGTAATAATATCACAATTTATCTGGCATTAGGAGAGGGCCTCTATAATAATCTGCCTGGACGATGAAGAATGGGTCCTTCTCGATCTGATGCGCATTAGTCGATGCCCATAACATGATGCAGTGATTGTTTTAGGGACCAGATGATTTTAGCGGGAAATTAGAAGGTGCAGGGGTGTGCCCATGTCCTTTTGGAGCGACATTGTGGAAGTTTGGGTCTTGGTGTCAAGTTTTAGGAGTATGTTTGTAATACGATTTTTGTAATAAGATCCTAAATGTTTGTTTAGAGTTGTTCCTTGCCTCCTAAGTAACCCTACTTGGTGTTACACTGACATGTCTTGGCTGCTTATGTAGTAAACAGCATCCACACATTAATAATTGATCATTTTATTCCTATGGGGGTTAGAGGTGAATGTCATAGTCATATATTTTCACATTTATATCAGGAGTAGGAGATCTTTTTGGCCAGGGTGAAGGAAGTCTGGGAGTCCCTGCTTAGACGCCTGAAGAAGATAGATGGAAGTAGCTCTTCTGTTTCAAATGTCTTGTTTTGAAGATGTGCCAAATTTGACTATAGAGTATATATCAAAATTGTAAAAGAAACTGCATTATTGGTATTGGAACTGTATACTTAATGCATGCCAAGTTGTTATTCAATATCATCTAACTACATTCATCCCTATGGACATGATACTATTGTATTTTATATCCCATCCTCTCCTCTGTTCTGCAGCCTCTTGTTTTATAGTGTTTTGCTGATTTGTAATTCCCATGTGTCTCAAGTCTCCATGTTAGGTTAGCCTCCCGCTCGCCTTTTGCATTAACTCATATGAATGATGTACGACTCACGTGTAGTCTGCTCACCCTGCTACATCTGATAGCTCCTCCATAAAAGCAGAAGACATAAAAATTTCAAATGGGTAAATAAATGGTACAAAGGTGGCTATTTAGGCCTTCCTCTAGTATGAGAATTGCATTTAAATAGCAATTTCTTACATCATTTTTACTAGGTGCTTCCAGGCTTATAGGAATCCCAGTAGGTTAGAAGATGTTTTTCTTCAAAGGCGAAACTGTCAAACCACCTCTCTCTCGCT
>KN490772.1:9719-22034 GCA_000787155.1 Scartelaos histophorus | reverse complement strand
CGCTCTTCCTCCTTCTCCACTTGACAACCAAATGTGCCCCATCAGCTGACTCCTCTGCATTATTCATGAGAAGAAGGAAAATGAGATGGTGTAATACTTAAATAAGAATTAGTTCTCTGGGTGATAAGCCCTATGATTAAGGTATGTGTGGCTATATCAGGAATTGAAAATGTTACAAATGACAACTTCATAACATATAAAAAGGAAGAGAAGAATAATTAAATATATATTGATATGCAGTCGGGTGAGAATGATTTCAAATGCTGCCACTAGAGGGCGACCTGGAGCACTTAACTCACTCTAAACAATAAATACATTTCTGACTGTTAAAAAGGTACAAGGTCACTTCTAAAATACACAAGTAGCCAATATGCATCTGCTTAAGAACATTTACTAACACACATTTTATTTTAAAATACTTAACACTTAAAAGTGTTTTTTAATGTGTTCCTCATAGGTAAAGTTAGAATTTATGCACTGTCTTCAATGGTAATAACAACTATAGTCATCTAGATTATGTGAAAATATCCAAATAGATCCAAGGAAGTCTTTGGCTCTCTTACAAACAAGCTGCATTAAGCAAATCTCCAATGAAGTTTATTAATAATGCATTGGCCAATTAATTACAACTCATAAAAGGCAGGAAGCAGTGAATAGATAAATGCTGTGAACTGCTGAGCTGCTTTTAAAGTGCATCCATCTACAGGATGCCATACAGACCATTAGAGTGGTAGAGTAGTGAGGGCTAATAAATTATTTTTTACCATATCTTTAAAAAAAAAAAAAAAACTAACTCTCACTTAAAATAATAATAATATGAGTGAAAAATGTTGAGCCTCTTTAAAAATTTAGCCATGGAAGTACCTGCTTGTACAGATATTATGTCTTTGCTCTGCCTGGAATGTTCCACAGTATGACATTAAACAGCTCTTTATTACATTAATTACATTACATGTGGTTTACTGCTCAAAAATACCTAGAAAAACAGGCATTTTGAGTGAGTGGGGTTGCCTCCCTACAGATCAGATCTGTAACTTGGTCTGGTTTGGTCTCCATGAAGATAGAAAGGTTTAATGCCATACTGTCAAACATTCCAGACAAAGTAATAACATTTCCAAAAGTATTTAACAGACAGAAAAGTTACAAAAATTGCCTTTAAATAGGTGACAGTATTGATTCCAAATCCAGTGTTCACTTGTGTGTGCTTTGAAGGATACACCATGGTGCATCCATATTTTTCAGTGCTGTTCCTGAACCTCAGAAATGTCTCCACTTCCTGCCTGTTTGTTTTGCTGCTCTGCCTGTGCTCCCTGTATGCGACCTTTCACTGGTCCCTCCCAGAGACACGTACATTTTCTTTAGCCACAAAGGCCCTGTCCCCTCCTGTCCTGTGATGTCCCTGTTGCCCCTGCTCCCGCTGACTGTGTGGCAGAGCCGTGGTCCCCCTCGGAGCTCCATGTCCCGCAGGCTGTTTCATCAAAGGCCAGGTCCCAGGTCGGGGGCCCAAGAGAACCCTGGTTCACCCTCCCGCGGCCCTTAGCATCACAATACCGAGTTACGTTCCCACTCCTTAACCCTGACTTTCCCCATGATATGCGAATATGAATGATGTCTCCTCCTTAACAACCTCCTGTGTCCCTCCCAGAGCCAGGCTGACGGAGCACTCGGGAACATGACATTTAAGACTCACTCAGGCTAGAAGAAAACTGAGGTAGTTAAAGATTATTACAAACAGAGCTTTTGTTTCAAAGTCTGAGACAAAGGCCAACCACCAGCATTCCTCTTTAACCAAAACAGACCAAATTTGTTCAATCTTGTATTCTTTTTTATAAAATTTAATTTACAATATTATTAATAATTTATTGTATTTTCTTTGTAAAAATACTTTTTGTTATTTTCATGTATAATTAGATTTGAACTGAAGAAGGCTGAATAAACTAAGTTTCAAGTTTCTAAGTGTTTCAATCTACTTTTTTTATTTTTCATTTTCAAACAATATATACATTTAGAATATATTTTTGGGGATAATCCTTCTTTAGGATTATTCTTAATGTATTACTTCCATAAGGATTATTGTATTATTGCCATGAATTCGGTATTGCAGTATTGTTTATCATATTTTATTCAGCTATATAATTCAAATTTATTATTGTATGAACTAGTATTCCATTGATCAAAATCTACATTTCTAAATCGTATCTTTGGCTTTGACTTTATCATGAATTTGTGATGTTATGCACACTAAGGCCATGTGATCGTCAGGAACAGGGCTCTTAAGTTGCTCATAGTAACGTTAAGTAATACTATTGATACTTTTATACTTTCTACAGGTATTTCTATGTTCAGAATGTTCAGCAGTTACCATGGTGACACAATGCACAACTGCAATTAGCAAACAAGACAAAGAGAAAAATAGAAAAAAGGCATTTAAACAGCACATTTTTGGGAGTCTCTGATCAATACAATCCTTCATAGTTTTGTTTAGGTGTTTAATTTTCAACAAAAGGTGAATGTGACATAATGAAAAACTTTTGGCTTTGATAATAATCGTGTCAGAGACTTTTTTAAACTCACAAATAATCTCACCTGTTGTAGTTCCAACAAAGTCAACTCTTTGCTCTGTGCTACAAAAAAGCTCCTTTGAGTAACCGGGCTTTTAACAGAGTAGTGCTTACAGTTAGCTTCACTCCCCCAAAGAATGTTGATTTTCATAACATATTTTCCCATGTGTTCAATAAAGATGCAACTTTGGATTAGTGAAAAACTTTTGAGACCAACTTCTACTGGCAGCTTATGCACATTACTGGCTCATTCCGAGTTGGAGCATCACAAATCCCCTTATCTCAGTGCGAGGGCGATTATCTGAGCAGGGCGCCACATTATGCAACACTGTAATAGACTTGCCATTCAAAGTTAATGGGATTATTTCTCTGTTTGCCGCTGTGACATCCATAAACAGGATTGTGATGTATGTATATGGAAGTACAATCTCATATTTGTACTTTTGTTTACTCTTTAATCCAAGGTTAGCTTTGCCGGGCCGTAAAAGGCATGTGCCGCACCATGCACCATAAATAACCCACCGCACAACCAAACCAAACTTTTCTATAGGCTTTAACATAACAACATGCAGAGTATTCTCATGGTTTTGCAGTGGTAACAGAAGGCGATTGTTCTAACGGAGATTAGGCCTGGTTAAGTCAAATGGAGGAGGAGACGGAGAGGCCAAGAGGGTGCAGTCCTACATGAGTTTCCTTTTTCTGAAAAGTCCAATAAAACTGTGAAAAGGCTGAAAGTGAATGGGGTCAAAATGCCCACAGAGGGGAGAGGAAATCTAATCAGCTTGGAGATGCTAATTTTATGGAAGAGAGAAGTTTTTATGACACTTTTTAAGAAAACAAAACAGGCCTGTAGCCTCTTGGTTGGGGGTCCTGGAGATGAGATGAGTTCCCCCCACCCGACGTCGCCCCCCCCACCTTGCTTTAGCAGCATTGAAGCCAGGCTCTAATGGGATGGCACCTCCTTTCCGCCTGCCCATAGCCGCATTGGGGAAACGAGGCAGTGTCTGTTTGTTGATCTGGGCGCCTGCAAGAACCGTTTATCACTGTCACATCACACACAAGGAGCTATATACAGAAGGGGGGGGGGTCGTGCGGTGTCCAATCTGTCCCACTATACACCCCGTACCCCCCTCTATCTCACCCCAGGCCCATACATCTCCATCTCTGCCCCAGTCCCGCCGACGGTTATTGTTTCATGGCTCACTCCAACTGCCAAGATCCACGTCTGCGGGGTTAACTAGTGCTCCTAACTAGACAATGAGCAGCAGACCAATGGTTAACCAGGCAGCGGCCCACTCGCTCCCCTGCATATGCTATTGTGGGCGCAGTGTTAATCTTTTAAAGTGGGGTCCGCGCACACACACTCTCCTCCACCCCTCCCTGCCCACTGTCCCGCAAATGTACTGCCACACTGGAGTCACTAGAGTTGTGCTTTTGAAGGCTCTTTTGTTGAGGGCATTTAAACCAACACAGTCTGCCCACACATCCAAGGTCTTTGTGGGATGAAACATCATGAATAATAGATGACCTCACACATTAGATAAAATTTTACACGGAGGCAAGCAGATATGTATATATAGTCGTCAGATTTAAACATGATTATACTTATATGTTATTTGTTTGTCTGTTTGTTAGTTTTCCCATCAGTTGCCCACAGATGCTATTCTTCCTTACTGTTCAGTCAAC
This sequence comes from Scartelaos histophorus, assembly GCA_000787155.1. Lineage (NCBI taxonomy): Eukaryota > Metazoa > Chordata > Actinopteri > Gobiiformes > Gobiidae > Scartelaos > Scartelaos histophorus. The sequence continues at coordinate 17,787 of KN490772.1, read as the reverse complement.
TGTTCTTAAAGTACACTGGCAGAAAAAGGAAAACTTTGTAAATAAGAAATTGTTCTTAATGTTTTGCCTGGTAAAATAAACACACACATACACATATACACACTTATTTTTATATATTAACTAAATAACCTTTTTGCAAGGTTATTTATTCGACCTAAATAAAGGTTAAGTAAATAAATAATTTAAATACTAGTAGTGAAGTAGTTGCAGGAGCAAAAGTACTTGAAGTATATCATTGTAGTAGTAGGAATCACAAAAGTATCATAGTAGAAGTACATGTAAAGTACTAAAAAGGGTTGCAAATTAAATTACAAGTACAGACCCAATACTGTATATACCAAAATTACCTTGTATTTCATCATTTCCTTCTCCAGTGACATTTTGTGCTGTTCACTTCAAGTAGCAGTGACAGTACTTTTAAGGTCTGAGGCTGCAACAGGTGCACGTGCAGAGTTTCCCTGCAGTGGTCTATTTGTATTCTTTTATCCACACTAAAGCTCCATTTCCTATTCTCCCTGATCCACACAGCCCAGAGAAGTGAGCCACTCTGACCACCTCTCCCCATCACTATTTATGAGCCCTCGTAAAAATGTATTGATATTTAATGTGGGCCTCAGCAGGGCTGGCCAGTGGGGCAACAACTTAGAGGCCCTGGTCCTCCCTGAGACAGGAAAAGTGGAACAAAGAATGATATATCAATAACAAAGGTGCCATAAAGAAGCTACTACAGTGAGTCCTACGTCAGTGAAGAGACACAGACGCACATATGACAAACACACATGTTGTTCTAAGCCTAAATGGAGGTGAGTACACTTTCACACTTGTGCACATGCTGTCAAGACCTACTTAGTCAGAGCAGGAACAGAACTGGTTTATTGGGGTATTTGTTTAAAGGCTATTTTCTCATCTATGTTAAAATACTGTTTCCTCATCATCAACATAAGTGGAGCTGTGTTTTATTTGATCCACACGTTCAACACACAAACCCTGCATATTTAGCTCCCACAGGTCTTCTCACAAATGGAAAACACTGCGTTCCACCATGTGATGTCATGTGGTAATCATGTGTCTCTAAACTCCGTACACCTTCACTGGAGATTTGCAATGGAATTGCAAATCTCTCAAAAAGTAAAAGGTAGCTGTTAACTTGAAAACTACCAAATCATGACATTACAAGGTAAAATGAAGTAATTTAACCTTTGAAGATATAGACTAATAATAAAGGGTTACTCAAACATGTGTGACTGAAACAAAAGACAACTCCAGGTTTTTGATGAAGTAACAACACATGACTTGTAGCTGTCAATTTTGCATAATATAGGACCTTTAAAATAAATCCCCATCGTTGAATACCTAAGTATCAACAACCTTCCTTGTTCCAACACTACTAAACAACAACAAAAAATAAACAAAATATACATAAAGGTTTAAAAAGTAAACCTGTGAAATATGCACAACTGTAGGCCTGTCACAACAACGAATTCTTAAGCATGATATATACATATATATTGCTACAGAGAAACAGTGTGATAAATGATAATATTGAAACTACATAATGCCACTGATTAAGATTAGAATAAAGCAGGATAATCCCAATAAACTTGAAATAAAAAAAAGACTGCATCATTAAGGCCTGTAGCAACAAATAAATAATAGAGTGAACCTATAATTAGTCACAGAAGTGACTTATTTTACTCTCTACAACTCAAATGTTATGTAACGTCAAAAATCACAAAAATCTCTCAATTTTAGCAAAGAAAATATATACACAATAAATACTGAGGCCCAAAATATATTGTTCCAACTTTCATATATTGAACAATAAGTCGACATAGTAATTATCGTGATAGGCCTATACAACAGTAACACACCTTCAATTATTCAGATTCAGATTCAGATTCAGAAAACTTTTATTGCCATGACCAGTGAAAGTGAAGACAATTCACGAGTTAGGAACTTTTTTTGGTTTCAGCGCAACACACAACACAAAACACAAAACAATCAAATGTTCAATTTTAAAGATAAGGGCAGGAAGACTATATCTAAAACTTAAATAACTATATTACTTAAATAACTATATTATTATTTAAGGGCATTAGAAGGTATTCACAGATTAAAAGTAACTCTTACAATTAAAAGGATCTCTTATCATAATTTAATATGATATGCACTGCATATTGCTCATTTTGAACACCAAAATACATTTCCACAGAACAATGGCACACATGGAACAATAATATCCCCTTTTGACTGCCATCTGGTTGAATACAATGACTATCAATGAATCAATAATTTTGGAATACAGTACCTCAGGACAATGCTTCTTGCATTTAGAAATGTATAAAAAAAACCATTTATTCTCAACAAGTAAACCTGATAAAAGTTAGATGCATGTTAGATACTGTTAATATGCAGTAATGCTAATCTTTTTTCTGAAGCGCCTGATGTTTGTGAATAACTGACCATGTAACAGAGCCATAAAGTCAAGTCAGTGTATTTACTTAACTTATTTATTTATTTATTTATTTACCTAATACTATGTTAGTGGATGCAATTGCAAACAGTTTAAAAAATGAAATTTAAAATTATTTCATATATTCTGTATTGGTATTTTTGACAGTAAGATGACGATGATGATAAGATTAAAAAACAAAGGTGTTGACTGTCCTTGTTCTCCACTTAGCTTCTTAACCATATTCCCTGATATACAGGGTTCAAAGGTCACGGCCTGTTAGTCTTCTTAGATCCCTCAGACTGTGTGCAGGTCAGCCCTATGGGAGACACTCACAGCTTACACTTATGTTCGGGACATGTGACGGTCATAATGTGATGGAGGACAGATCTTCTCATCAGTATTCACATCCACTTATAGTGAATTAAAGTTTAATGTGGAGCCTAATCACCAGCTGAGCCTTTGGTTCCAGGCAGAAACAGAGGCCAGTCCAAAAAACAATAACAAAGTATAGTCCATTTTAGGGGAAAAAGTCACCATGAAATAGACTGGTTAGATTTGATTTCGTAATGCTCAGAAGGAAATGTTCTGTACATGACTCACATTGGCTCGCTGAACACATTTGTTCGGCACTTGGCAGAGACATGTTTTGTTATTTTGTTTTTATTTTTGTAATAGATAAAAAAAATATTATTGTCATGCTTTACCCAACAGATTTCTTAATGCTATTTCCTGTAAGTAGAGCTGCATGGCAGAATGCTATAGTACAACATAAAGAATGTGGTGAAGTAGTCACCACATAGTGTTTCCTATCCACTAATAAAACAAAAATGTCTGAAAGAAATCCTCCACAGTGATTAGTGAGTGTTTTAACTGTAGCCCAACTTCAATTGAATGCTGTGGTAGAACATCCCCATAAACACTATTGTGATTCAGAGAAGGCATGTGCCCATTGAGGTAAATTGCACTTATTCCTTCTGCTACATCAAACTGAAAAGCCAAGAGGCCAATTGTATGCCACTAACAAGGTCTGCCACTGTTAAAAACCCATACTGAAAAAACAGACATGCTGTGATTCAATGGGTCTGCAGAGCTTTATACAAGCCAGTCAGGAGTGGGCACACAAGCTATTGATCACATCGTCAATCACAGGCCAATGAGGGGTGCCTGCGGCCACCAACACTTGGGCTATTGTGCCCTTTGACCCCGAGGTCAGAGGTAAGTATGTGTGGACTGAAAAGACAGAATCATGTACTTTCTCCATACAGTGCTGGCCCCTTCCAGAGAGACACATGGCAGGCCTATCCACAGATGGGACAGTGCAGGGAGGGGGGCATGTGTTGCCGTGGTGAAGAAGCACAAGCAGAGGTAACAGACTGAAACAATAGCCACTGATGAAAAGGCCAGAGTCGTGCTTGGGCTTTGGGGAGGCAGATTATTAGGCGTGCAGGTCCTGTTCTCTCCAAACCAAGAGGACACTGGGGGGACACTGTGAAGGAGGAGGGGGTTTGAGACGGGACAGCAGAAGTCTCCAGAATGGACACAAAGACGCCTCCATGCACCAGAGGAGCCAACTGTTTAAAAGTGTGACTTGCACAATGAGCTGATACGCATGCCTCTGTGTGTGGGGTGTGGAGTGTGAAGGGTCTGTGCAGGGCTGCAGGCATCTCACTTAACACATTTTACATCATTTAAGAGTCCAAAGTGGTTGGTTAGAATTAGATTATAAAAGCCAAAGCCTAAGGTTTGTCAATTTTGAGGAATGACGATGAAAATGAAATGCATAAACAGTGATTTGCAGAAAATTATGTCTTTCGGTATTTGGGCAAGGACGTATATTATTGCTGGCGATATATTGTTATATATAGGGCTGATGTGGAATTTAGAATATTGTAATTTTCCTCTCACTTGTGAGGAAAAGACTAATTGAACTGCTAAACCCTAGAGTGACTTAAATACTGACTATGGAGGCTCAATCAGAGGCCAATACCCAAATTAGTCAAAATATGAATACAAATAATGCCTTTTGCACCCAGAATGTGTCTTAGTGTAGTAGTATCACAGACTGTAAAAAGAAGTGGAATATGGGAGTGTGACATCACCCATAGGGTTCAGCTCCAGTTAAGAGAAGCTCACAAGGCAAATTTAGAGTTCCATAAGTTCCATATTAGAAATAGGAATTTATTTACAGACAAAATAACAAAATAAAACACCAGAATTATGTAGAGCGGGTTAATATAAGCATTTTAAGGCTAAAATGACTTGTTCACTTGCTATTTGGAATGCAACCTAGCAGGTTAGCTACGTCAATTTCTATATAGGTTATGTCTATATGTAGTATACAGGTTTCCATCAACGTCTCAACAACAGTGACTATATATTGTAAATACCGATTAGCAGCAGCACTTTCATTTCGCATTTGTGTCTAGTCATTACTGCACTATAGGCCACAAAATGGACTCATCTGGTCTCATCTGTTCTGTAATCATTATTTCTGACAGTATTAACTTTGCGCCCATAACCACGCTGCCATAACCTTCAGGCTGACATCTGGAGCTGGGACACTGGCCTCCTGACCACGGGCTGCTGGGTGACCGGTCCTGCTTTATCCCCCAAACCCCCATACCTCCAGGGCTAATCGTGGGGTAATTTATGAACTTCTAACAGCATGGAGCAGGCTAGTGTATGGGACAGCCTGCTGACCAAAATGCATTCACTTCTATTGGGACAAGCCTAGACTTCCATTATTCAGGGCACAATCAGCATCCCTGCATGGACGCCTAGAGGTGAAGGGGAAAGTTATTGGACTCTTTAGTGGCTCATAAACGTCCAAGGGGATTTTCATAGCGCTTTTGTGTCTTTTAGTGTTGGTGGACATAATGCAATTGTTTGGGGGGGCTGTGTAAATGTATAAATCACTTAGTACTTAGCCCCAGCGCTGAGAGGGGACAATGGACAGCACTCCTTGGACTCAGGAACACTTGTCGTTTAGTCCAAACACTTTTATACTGCCCCTGTACAACACACACTTTCCAAAAAGAACTCTGGATTCATGGTCATAGCGAGAGTACAAGCTAACAGCAGGATTTTAACCATTATACAGGAGAATGAAGCCAACTGCTGCCCTATCCAAGCTATTGAGGATGTTTACAAGAAAGCGCCAAATGCAATCAAGCTCATCATCTTGGCTAATAATCGTTCTGTTTACTATGTACATGTCTTTAGAAGATGATGCACATGGTCAAAAGTTGTCCTACTACTGAATTCATAAATGTATCACAAAGATATTAGCGTAACAAAAAGGGGTTGTTTTCACACACTGCAAACTAGCCAAAAAATTATCTATTACTACACTATAGAGCTGACCGATTTGAAAAAAAAAAACAAAAACCAAAACAATCTAACTATAATTTTCTGACAAGCATTGAAATTGTGATTATATTTGCAGTTGTTTTAATAATAGGATTCTGTTCAAAGACAAATTCACTGAAGACTGAATATGAACTCACAAACAAGATCATGCTTCAGAACACATAACCCTATAAATGTAAGAGTTAGCAATGTTTATATAGAATAAGAATATTTAATTGTTTATGGAGGAAAATTACGTAGGAAATCATGGTATTTAAAAATAACAGCCTTTGCGCTTTGCTAATTGTGTCCATTTATGTTAATCTTGCAGCTCTATTACTTTACTACTTTCACTATTAGTTGAATGATGTAACTACTATTCCAAATCAAATTTAAGTAATACAAACATGAAATATTTCACTTTAATATTTTAAAAAGTTAATTCTTGTGATCCTCTCAGTACTGTAATGAAACGTTGTATTTGTAATAGTTGGCCACGTCCTCACATATAAAAGATATTAAGAAGTTTATGTCAAACTCATAAATTTTTTAAAACACTTGTCTGTAAACTCTTATTTTTATCTTGATACATTGAGCTATTGTGTTCCACAGTCCACTGAGCGTCCTCTATTGTAGCCACTTTTATATCCAGATGCTCAGACTAAAGCTGGCTGTGTGCACAAGATCTCAACCCGGTTCAACAAAAGCCCAGAGAGTCTCTAAGAAGCTGCTCTGGGTTTGTCCTTCAGCTTACCGTTTTTATTGAGCCATGATGGCCGCTAATCTCGACTGATCCCCTATCTCTACAAGCATATGCCTATGTCAAAGCCCTCATTTTCTGGTCACCTGCACGCTTTGACTAGAGAGCACCCCGTATGGCCAATCCAAATCCTCCGAAAGTCTGCCACTCCTGCTGTCTCAATGGGATGAAGGGTGCTGAAAGGTGACAAGAAAGAAGAAAGTCAAACATGATAATGCAGAGTTAAAAATTGTGGGATTATCTTGCAACATGGAAGGTGGCTATGCTTTCATTGTAAAAATTCAAAGCTTGGTGGATCCTTGTGTCTCTCTGTGTGGCCTGTGCTCAAGGTAAACACATGAATGAGAATAAGATGGAGTAGAAGAATAGGTCTTAGCTGGCTCATGCATTGAGAAGTGAACTGCAGAGAGCACTGATTACAGCCATCTAATGTAGATAGGGACCTTGTGCTCAAACATATAGGCTCAATATTGATCAAACTACTTCAGTTAGAATGTTCTTCTCTCCATTTATTCATCTGTCTTACAACAACAGTGCATATTATGGGTCACCTAATACCAAATGTTATATTGAAAGATTAATTTCATTTCTAAACCCTGGCACAGAACCAACCAATAAAAACATCTAAGGCAGTACTGAAACTTGGAACGCTGCTTCTAGCATGGTTAATTATGGCTTGACCCAATTAGAGGGACAGTCCAGCAGCCATCTTGGCTCTGAGCCACTGATGGGGAAATCCATATGCTCAAGATAACAGGCCATGTTGGTTCCTGAGATTCTCCAATTATCAAAGGTCTGGATGGTGGTTGAGCCCAAGCACCCTGCAGAGACCCTCATGGAGGGGCCTGGAGGGGTCCTCTGGGGTTTATGGTTCACACTTTTAACTTTAGTTTCTCTCATTATATTCAAAGTGTACATGAGAGAAAGTTAATATCAAAACAGTGTGTAAAAGGTGTAGAAGACTGTGAAGTAATAACCATATATGCAAATGAATAACATATGAATTAGCAGATAATATTAATGTATCAACATAACAATTAATTGGTCATAAATGTAAAAAATATTTCCTTTAAATTAAATGTTGACAACTCAACTGTTGGGGACTGATTAGTTTTTTTTAAACGCCCGTGACTTGACAACAACATGATGCCCACAGCTTGAGAAGCATCTAATGCTATGAATATATTATTAGCAAGTATAAGTATATAATTAAAACTAATTATGTAATTACCAAGATCCTACTGTGCATGGAGACAACTTTTCTAAACAAAACTAAATCCAAACATATAAAGCATCCCATTATTGTATTTCAAACTAGAAATGTTCATGTGAAATGGGAAATATGAACTGTGTACTCCAAATAACTCACCAGTGCAGACTTGCTGGATTCTTGGCAGATGACACAGGAAATTCTTGAGCTGAATCGAGAAAGGAAAATCATGAAAATAAAAATGTTCTGATCTCACAACACAATTACATTAATACAAGAATTAAACATCTGACAA
>KN490770.1:48938-60084 GCA_000787155.1 Scartelaos histophorus | reverse complement strand
AGTAATGCCTGACAGGTGTCTAAGTTTTATCCACATTTCATTTCTGGTGAGATTTCAACCTGCAGCCCCCACAGAGTCAGACAGTAGCCTTAACCTTGAGGCAGTTACAATATGATATTTGAAACATCTGTTGGCTTTGTTCAGATGGTGCACACTGGCTGAAGTGACCTATCTGAGAACCGTTCCCAAGTGAGCTCCACAGAAATGAAAAGTTGCCTGATAGGAAAACATACTTCAGCTCGGCAGTAAAGAAAACAATTAGATGAAATCAATCAGCAAAATTACTGTTTGACAAACTGAGATATGTAATAAAATCATTATTTAAAGTTCAGAGAACTATACTACACTATGACTATCATCCAACTGCACACCTATATCAAAGTCTTTTCATCACATTTAGGAAATAATAAAAGTGATAATAGAGACACAAATATATTATTATGTTATAATAAAGGTGTCATATACATTGCTCACGCTTATGAGCTTGAGTTTCAGTTTATGATGCTCCTGAACATGCAGTCTGGATCAAATGAATAGATGGGAAGTCAAAGCACCCACATTTTACTATGATAACGTTAAATAAGATTAAATAAGTCATGTTTAAACTTAAAAGTAAGGAGTTGGTTAAGTCAAAAGAATTCAGTTGTATTGCCACTGAGAAATGTATTTGTGTGTCATGTAAGGGTGGTGGACTCACTTGTCTGGAGTGGCCTCGCGGCTCGGGTTGTGTGAAAAAAGATTTGGGGAGTTTCCGGTCCTTCATGGGCACTGAGGTCGGCTGCCGCTGCGCTTTGCTGGGGTTCATCACGGCGTTGAACAGGGCCTCCAGCTCCGTCTGCGAGTCACCGCGGACATGCACGACCTGCTGCCCGGCTGGAGGCGCGCCGTAGTGCCCGTCCATGTTGACTAAACTTTTGGGAGTCCAGACGAATCTGACAAACAGTGCAATTACGCACAAGAAAACAGCAAAGAGAAAGTTAGAATACAAGTAACTAATGCGGGCTTTGGTTAAGATGATCGATTTTGTTTACACTTTCGCCCCCGCCCCCACCCCAGTTGAACTTTTCAGCGACGTTTTAAGTCTATTTCTAGCAACAACACTCCTGAAGTCAGTCAGCTGAAGAAAAAAACACTCAGTCTTTCACAGAATAGTTGAAAAGTGGGATTTCTAAGTGAGGGTGCCGAATCGACCCCAATCTGCACATAGTAGAGTTGGTTACAGACTTCCACATACCTTCAAGCAGACAGAACTTTTCCCCCCTCTGTCTGTCTGTCCCACCGCTGAAAAAACTTGGAAAATCACGGGCGCTCACTCCGCAGCCCGCGGCCCGCAGCAGCCTCCACGTTGAACCGAGCTACAGCCACACGCACAATCATAAGGGACTGGTAAGAAAAGTGACTACAGCGAAACCTCAACAAACTTTTTTCTTGCGCTCATCAAGTGCGAGTCCAGATTCATGTGATAGCGCCGAGGGGCGGGGCTGAGGGTTTAAAGCTGCGCCGCAGTTGCAGGGCAAATATTTCACCGAGGGCAGACTAAACTCAACCCAGACGCATGAAGTCCTTATCCACCTCTATCCGCCTTTACCACGAGTTTTACGCACTGTTTAAGTATTATCAAAAATCGAACTTTCTCTTTTATTTACTTTGGCATCTTGAATTGCGAGGACCCAAGCAGATTTTGGATGTAACTTTGGTACATTAAAGTGAAGCGCACTCGAGGAGCTGTGTAGTTTGGGGCTGGTGTCGGTGTGGGGCTGCTCTGGATTTGGGGGGTGGGGTGGGGATATTGGAAGTTGCTCTGAGAAAACAGCCGCCCCTGATGAGGCCAGCCCAGCCGCAGCCTGTTTGTCCAAATGGAGACAGCCGCAAAGTGCTGCCCTCTCGTGGAAAACACGCGCAGCGGTGCTCAGCTGGTCAACACATTGTTCAAACCCCAGGAAAGTAAAAGTGAATGCTGTAAACTGATATTAGGTCACATGAATCTACTCCATAATTAAAGCATACACATGTTATCTGTCTGTATAGCGACAAGTGAGTATACAAGCTATTGTGTATTTTGTCAAAACAAATAAAAATTGAGAAAATGGTGTCAATAAAGTACAGACTAAAATTTGTCCCAAATCTGGATCAGTGGACCCATAAATTTAATCTATAGTCGATATTTATCAACACATCCAAATAGGCCTATGAATCACCACTTCCATACAGTTATAATTCATTTGCCATTTCCAAAAATAAAATCTAAAAAGAAAGAAAACTTTTTGTGTATTGTGTGTATTGAAATTGTGTATTTCATAATTGTATCATAACTTTTCCAGGGTTTGCTGTTTTTCTCTTTATACAGTATTATCTGTACAACATAAAACATTGTTCCATCAGGCACTGCTGTCCTCTCAAATATTAACCTAAAAACTAAAGCTATAAGTCTCTTGTTGTAAGTATTCTGTTGTTTCCACTGCTGTGTTTACCGGGCAGTGTATGCTTGATAAACGACAACCACTATCCTCCTATAAGCGAATGTGAGTTGCATAATTTCAGGGTGAAGAAAAGGACAGCAGAAGTTTTAGCAGCTCTGCCCTGACTAGAGACATCACTCCCACAAAGAGTCAGGGCTGGTAGCTGATCTAAGAACATTCACAACCATAATACAGATGTTCTCTTCTGCAAGATAATAACTGTGTTGTTAAATTATAGACTGATTCCACTGAAGTCCACACATATAGTCTAACCACAATCAACAATCAACTAATACAATTTCCAGTTTAAGTTATTTTTATTAAACATAGGAAAATGGCTGACTGAAAAATCCCATCCAAAGTCTGTAATAACAATCACCTGGCAGCAGGTGGCGTTGTCACAACATTTTTCTTCATGATTGCGCTATTCTTCCATTATAATTATACGTGTCCATTAATGCTTTGTTATTATGAATTAGGTCTGGGGACTTGAAATCCTCACTACTGGCTTAGCTGGAAGTACTATAAGTCCTTGTATAAAGTTTTTATTCATGTTGGTTTAAACTGTTTATGTAAACAGTTTGTAACATGGTTTGTGGTCATTATCATCATTTGATGAGTTTGCTCCTTGGTGTAATTTTCACATACCCCAGACATTTTTATTATGTCTAGAATCATTCCCTTTTTGCAACTTGGATTGACCTTTAAATTTAAATTATGCATTACACTGTAGTTATAGTTTATATCTGGAGTGGCAGATACTGTACAAAGTGTCACAGCTTTACACAAGCATGTAACACTGCACAGATGTGGGGGCCCTATGGCTGTAGCTCCATGCTCTACACATTCCACCATTGACCAGGCCTGTAAACTTATGCAGGTTCGGGACAACACAAAATCTTTTCTTTGGCACCAACTGCAAAGTTTTCCAAAGGAAGCGACAGACTAGACCCTGGCAGGAATGTGGCGCAGCCTTCTTTTTGGTTTTTCTCTTTTCTGTGTGTTTAACTGCCCAGTTAACAGAAGTAATTGGTCTTGGAGATTTTAGGAGGCATGACTCAGAGTGTAACATGAGCAAAAGACACAAAGATTTGCTGCTTTCCCCTTACCCTCTGTTGTGGCTCCCCGCTAAGACACAAGAGAAAGTTTTCCCACTAAAACAAGCCACATCTGGTTTGCATGCTGCTGCCAGTCATCTAACATAAAGTGGAAACCGTCAATAAAAAATGAAGAATAATCACTTTTAACCACATAATTGGGATATCAACTTCCAAATGCAATTTAATTTTTATCACTAAATGTTCAACAAATGCCAACTCTGCCACACTGAACAAGATGTTGTCAGGGAGTTTATGGAGACTGGGAGGGACTGACAGAGGTGGAGAGTGAGGGGTGAAAACAGCTGAGTGAGAACAGGCAAAGAGTCTGCAAATTAAAGTCAAGAAGTACGGTAGTCTGAGAAGACATGTAATGGGATTTTATCATAGGATCTTTTGTTAAAGTAAACTAAAAATGTGGATTAATTCTCATGCTCTGCTGCTTTTGGCACTTCTGCTCCTGTCTGCTGTAAGTAATAATGGTTCAGTTTGGTGCAAGGTAATGTTAATTTAAAGTAGGCCATGTTATCTATGCATAAGAGAAAATCCTTCATTATGTCCCCCTAAATTTTGTTGTTGTCTTATGTATTAAACAACTACACAGACTAGTGATTTGATAAATAGCTGCATCAGCAAAATAATTGAATAGATCATCAAAACACTTAGAGCATAATTTATATACAAAATTGTATTTTGTGATTGTATATCTTCTGACAATACCATGCACACATTTTGTCAGGGTTCAGAAAACAGTAGTCACTTCAACCATTCAGAAACACTGAACGATGAAGCTCCTGTCAAACCCTCTAAATCCACTACTGGGGCCAAAGGCTGGGACACATGTTCCATCCCATGTGACATCACTGTTAAACTACTACGAGACGAAAAACACTCAATATGTGGTAAGAATCTTTTAAAATACGCACCACAAGTGTAGACATTATTATTACTCACCATAGACATGAACAGGACAGCTGCAGCAGTCACTACTGTCTTTTGGACGAAGCACAAGGAAACTGATGAGAGATGTGATGGAGGAGCAGCAGCGAGCTCTGGACATCCTCAGCACTCAGGTAATGCCCATATATGTCCAAATATTTATGAAGAATTTAATTTGTTACATAAATGCAATGGTGCCCTCTTTTCAGGTGACAGAGCTCATGATCAAAGTGCAGATGCTTAGCTCGGAGGTACAGAGGAGCAACACAGAGATGTACGCCATCAAACCAGTGCAGTCACACGGTAATCACCTGCTGAACACATACAAATAGGAAAATGGAGAGAAATTTGCAATGAACTCCTTTTTTCCACAACAGGAAAAAAAAACCTCATAGATAGCAGAGATCTGACAGTGTTTTTTTCACTGATCCTAAAAATTGTTAATAACACCTACAAAGCAGCACAGTTGGCTTTACAGTACAGCGGAAATAGATGTAAATAGGCCAGAGTTGGCATATTTAGCTCCATGACAGATGTTAATGCAAAAAGAATAAAATTCACTTTATTTAGTCAAAACATCACATGTACTTCTGTAATGCAGGGCATGACTGTAGCGACATAAAGGATAATCTAATGACAGTGGTCCCAAAAATCCCAAGTGGAATTTACATCATCAATCCAGAAAACACTGAATCCTCCTTTGAGGTAGGTGTTGTCTCACTTGCCTATTTATAATTACTCAATGACTCATTATTTTAAATATAATTACATTTTATTTAGGTTTTCTGTGAGATGGATTACATGGGAGGTGGTTGGACAGTGATGCAGAGACGGACAGATGGACTAACTGATTTTAAGCGATCATGGGCAGATTACACTGATGGTTTTGGAAACCTTGCAGGTAACAGGTCTCTTACCTATTCATACGTTTCATGATAAGAAATTAGGACCGTTGTCATGATGATTATTAACATAAACTACGATTATAACTTTTAAATAGGTACATACAAGATAAAACTCATGACCTTCCATTATTGTTATTTATGTTTGTTACAGGAGAGCATTGGTTGGGTCTAAAAAAAGTGTTTCATATTGTAAGCCAAAAGGACACTCGTTTCCAGCTCCATGTTGCTCTCACCTCCAAAGATGATGTCACATCATACGCCTCATACGACGACTTTCACTTAGACAATGAAACTCTGTTCTATGGGATACACCTGGGACGTTATGCAGGCAGTGCAGGTATGGCTTAAAATGATCAGACTTCTTTTCTATTCAGCATAGTCATAACTATAATAGTCTGATTCTATAAAACTAGTTATTTTTAATAATATTAAGATAATTTAATTCTTTTTTTAATTACAACTCAACTTATAGTCAAAGGAACTTCTTTTCACTGGTTTCTTTGCTTTTTTCATGGCTGCGAGTGGCTGAAGGTTATCATGAAGTGAATAATCCTGTTGAAAAGATGGACAGGGCCATACTCATAGAGGCTTGCCAGTTCACTCTCAGATGATTTTTTTCAATTTAGATTAGATTAGAAAACCAGTAATAAAACATTATTACTATGAGTTCTGCTGTTTTATTGTATTGCAGGTGATGCATTTCGTGGCTATGATCAAGACCAGAATCAGGACACAGCCCCCTTCAGTGCCTCTGATGTGGACAACGATGGCTGTAACCCGTCCTGTTCCCTCTATAACCGCACAGTGGAGAGCTGCAGTGTCCTGCACAACCACACAGGGTGGTGGTTTAACCAGTGTGGCCTTGCCAATCTGAACGCCTCCCCAGAGGAAACAGAGTCCAGCCAGAGGACCAGCATCCTGTGGGACACATGGAGACAAAACGGGGTCCCTCATCACATTAAGTCAGTCACTATGAAGATCCGGAGGATCCCAACCAATAACTGAGCCAGTGTCACACAGGGGCACACTCTAGGACTGATGATGGATCTAAGCTAATTAAGATTGTCAGCCACTGCTGTGATTACAAAGGTCTATTATGACAACTTAAAACTATCAAACATCTATCATTTATAATTCTGAATTGTAAAATAAACATTTCACTTGAAATGTTGAATGCAGCCAAAGTATAAGCGTATAAGAATGTGCAGCATTAATTTTCATAAATAAGATCATATTAATACAGTTTTACAACTCTAAACTAGACAAGATGACTGTAGTTTCTATGATACAAATACTCATAACTAACATCGATGCATCCTTAGCTAAAAGAAGTGAATATATCCAGCAGGGATAATTGTTTCAGTGAAAAGTAAGAGTGTTGTAGCCAGTGCTATAGTAGCCTATACTTTGCCTGCACGGCTTCCACAAGAGTGAGTACACCAATATACACAAAATAGGTTTAATGTGTAATATGTAGGTGTACTTACACTAGGCTTGTGCTGAGTTCTCTGCTTTGCTTTAAGCTCATGTGCAGATATTTCATGGAGCGAATACTGTTGATAGCTCAGTCAGCTTGTGTAAGAACATAAAGTCAACCCAAACATTATAAGCCTAAATGAGACCTCAGAGAAAAGTTTGTCACGTGTCCTTCTTTTTCATTGTTGAAAAGCCTAAAATATGTGCTCAGCAGGAGACGGTCAATTATGGCCACAAGGTGGTGCTATTTCATGTTTTTTTGTTCAAATTGGGTGATGGTCCAAATCTAAAAATCCTAATATATAAATGGACATAGCTAACGCGCTAGCCGCCGCGTGCCAAACAGGAAGTGCTCCGGGAGGCACTTCCGGCTCCTTCTGACTCTGGTCCTATTGACTTATTAGGATCTTGTCGCCCCTCTGTCTGTAACTGCTGCAGTGAGCTTCGTAATTTTGGTCTTAAAATGTTCTTGTTAATCCGCTCTTCATGATCCAGATTTTTTCTCCCGCTGTTTTATCTGTGAAAAAAAATCCTATTCATAACATAGAGCCTGGCTCCAGAGTGGCTCCAGACTGGCTCCAGAGTGGCTCCTGAGTGGCTCTAGAGTGGCCCCTGTAACCGTGAGCAGAACTGGACGATATGGGTGACGTCACACTTGCTTAGTCCACTTCTTTTACATTCTCTGGCCCTAATCATAGACTGACATGCAGCCAGTAGTCCTAATCATGGATCTTTTGATCCTATTAAATATCATGTTTGTTGGCCAAATGTATCAGATATATTTAGTGGTGAGTTTACCTTAACCATGAGTCCCATAAAGAAAAAGTTGACTTCAAATGTCACCAATAAACAGAAGAGAGGACTTTGAGGTGCTGTCCCTTTCCTGATAACCCTGACTGTGTCTACAGTCCATTTGACTTATGTTTACATCCAGTTGAGAACAAAATGCTGTGATGACGCAGAGTTTCTTCCTCTCATCCCCCTCATAAAACGGGATGCTGTTGCACCATGACAGTGACTAATCTTGAACAGTTTGGTCCTTACAAGGTAATTCTGTGGAGGCTTAACCATATCTACTGCATCAGACAAGTAAATCTTAACACATGAAAAGGTTAAGTCTGCATAACGTTACGTAACATAGTGATGTAATCAAGTAATTGTTTCTTTGACAATCAAGAACCTTACACAATGTAATTTACGCTAATACATGATATCATTGTTTTTGTTTTCTGTTGTATTAATCACTTAGCAAGATATCAAGGTGTCCAAGTGTCTTTTTGCTTTGAGGTTTGAGGCTTTTGAGGTCTGTGCTGTGCTCTTTGAAAGTCTCTAGTTTTAATGTCAACTTATTTATTTACATCCACTTAGTCGACCATATCCTTTATATCTGATCTTTCCCAGTGTTCCCAGCTCCCTGTCGCTATCCTTTCATTAGCACCAGTGACTTGTGTCTTGATATGCACTGACTGTGTGTGTTTATATGTGCAGAAGGAATGTTGTTTTCCCACAGTGGACCAGCGTCAGTCCAGAGCAGGATCACACAGGAAGTAAAGTCTGCTGGGAATTCGGACCCTGAGGAATCTCATCTGCTGTTCATCAGACATCACTGGTGCGGCTCTGGCCAGTACAACGCACACAGCACAATCTTTGTAAACAAAGCTGCTTAAAATAGCACTTTACAAGACAGCCTCTCAAATAATAATATAATTTTGGGGTTTCACAGTTTTTTTTATATTTCACCAAAATATGCTCTTCTGGTCAAGGTATTGGTCCCTCTACTTTATGAATAATACAGCTCAACCCCTTTTCATTGAGATTAACAGACAGATGTTTGTAATGTACTGATTTGTCAGGGTAGAGGACACTAGCTCTGCCAAGCACTGCAGTTCTGTATATAATTTATTAATAATTTACTGCAATAAACATCTTTGTTAATTTAGCACTGAAGCATTTGAAGCAACATTTGACTTGACTAATTAACAGAACATAACTGAACAGACAGACAGACAATAACAGAATATTTCCCAAACACATGGTAAAACTATACTGATTTATTTTCTACTTCTGCTACTACAATTACACCCTGGGCAAACACTGAGAAACTATAACCTTATTCAATGCACAATATACACTGCATGATAACAACCGCCTGCCCTCAATATTTATGCAAAGTATGTAAATAAAAGTATAGTTGGAAGAAGGATGCATTCTTTCTCAAGGACAGTGGGAGGAGGGAGGCAGGGAGGAGAGAGAGTTTCATTTGTTTCATGACTGCGACAGGACTTGGGTTTGTATCACTTTAAGGATGAACCACAGGACACTGGCATCTCACCACTACAGTCGGCCGGTGGGCTACACTGATGCACGTAGGGCCCGCAGCCGTGACAACCTGCTGGATGACTACGGAGATGAAAACTGCTACTTTGGACGTTACCTGGGGTCAGTATATAAACTTATATCTTTTTATAGTTATAGCCAAGTGTACAGAAATAATGTTTGAAGCTATAACCAGAACTAAATACGCACCACGCTTTTATTTATTCTATGTATTCTAAGTAATAAGGCTTATTATATTCTGTGCACAGTAGTTTCTAATAGGCATATACATTAGGCCAGTTCAGTGCACATCACTGTCACTACTTCACCAATTCTTTCCTGTATCCAACAAATCCAGATCCAGTATAAAGTTAATGCATCAAGATTCTATTCTCGCTTGGGCCAAGTTCTGTTGTTGTGTCCTTGGGCATTTCACTCACCTTGCCTTGTATGAATGTGGCGTGTGCACATGTGTTTGGGGGAGCCAATGGTACAGAATGGCTGCCAAGCTTTTGTCCGTCTACCCCATGGCAGCTGTGGCAACATCATTTTTTTCTGTATGCAGAGGAGTATAGACACGTATCTAGAGGTCAGAACAAGGGTTGAAGAGGAGAGAATAAAAAACAACAGCAACAACAACAAAACAAAGATAAATATAAGTTATGCTTTAAAGTTAAAGTTTCTTTTCTTGCAGGCCCAGCAGCTCGGAAAGACAGCTCATGGCTCGTCTCTCGGCTGTTAAAAGGCGGCAGGCGCTCCGTGGCCCAGCGTACATGTTTTCTTCCCCTTCCACTAGTCTGTCGGAGGTGGAGGAGCGGTTTCTTCAGGCGGCAGAATACGGAAACATTCCAGAGGTGCGACGCATGCTGCTCCATGTGCCGAATTTGAACGTCAATGCTGTGGACTACATGGGCCAGAATGCACTGCAGCTGGCTGTGGCCAATGAACATCTGGAGGTGACGGAGCTGCTGCTGGGGAGGGAGGACCTGGGTCGAGTGGGAGACGCCCTTCTTTTAGCCATCAGTAAGACAAGGAGCAATTACTGAAGGAGCTTTACAACAACAAGAATGACTAGTGTACACCACAATTTGTGTTTTTCAGCTCTCTGTTATAGGCAACATTTAAAAATTGTTTTGTTCATCATTCTAAAACCTATAGATGGAGGTAGACATCTAGATAAAGAACAGCACATATTCTAGACTTTGTAATGGCCTCAGCATCATAAGCATCATACCTTTGCTTTCATGACATGCCAAAGTTCTTTTCTCACTCTTTAACCCAATTTCCAACTGTCCTGACAAAAAAAGCATATCCAGGCTTGGCACTGGCATGTACAGTACAGCGTAACCTCTTGTGACTGGCTTATTTAGTGACTGACCAATACATATGTAATCACTTCTATTTTAACATGATGGATTTTGGTGTTCTGTAGGTAAAGGCTACGTGCGCATCACTGAGGCCCTATTGGCTCACCCCTCATTTCAAGATGCCCGTCGTCTGACTGCGAGTCCTGCTCAAGCTGACATGCTAGACGACTTTTATGCCTATGATGAAGATGGAACGAGGTAAGAGGAGATCTGAGTGGCCTCCTAAACTTTTAAGTGGTCTTATAATGTCTTTACTTCAGACCAAAGGCTGCAAATACCAGAGACAAGGGGGCCCCAAGAAAGACCCTCAGATTTGTATGTATAGCCTGTATGGTGCTTGTTATAGCCAAAACATAGTATGTATACTGAGACCATGAAAACAAACAAAAATGCCACATTCTGTAATATTTTACCAAGATGTTAGTAATAAAATAATTGCTTGATACAGCTAATGTACAAGAAGTTCAAAGGTTAGAAGCTGGAAAATGTATACCATTTACACTTCCATATATAGTCATTTCTATTTATATGAGCCATCATCTAGAGGACTGTGGCTGAAATGAGGTCTTTAATTTTATTCAAAATAG
>KN490770.1:32312-48912 GCA_000787155.1 Scartelaos histophorus | reverse complement strand
GGGAAAGAGCATTTACTACTGAATAAGGTCTTATTGTGGTATGGGCACTTTAAAATGCAGTATGTAACTTTCCTAGTTGCCACATACTCCAGAGTGGACTGGAATGCTCAATAGTATAACACTGAACCTATCTATATTCATAGTAACAAACAGAAGATGTCATCAGGCCAAGTCACAGATCTGTTTTAGAGACAACTTATCTCAAAGTAAGAATATGCTTTTTCAGCACAAAAAACAAAGGTAAGTAAATAACTAATAAATAAATAATAATCAGTTAACTTCTAACTAATCAGCAACATATCAGTGGAGACGAACATGTAGTGGACCCCCACCACAAGTTACATAGCGCACCTTTAACTGTTTAATTTAATCTATGTTTTCAGATTTCTGCTCATTGAAACATTTTGCAGGTTCTCCCATGACGTGACCCCTGTGATCCTGGCTGCCCATTGTCAGGAGTATGAGATCGTGCACACTCTGCTCAGTAAAGGCGCTCGCATTGACCCTCCTCATGACTATTTCTGTGGCTGTGACTCCTGCAACTACCAGCAGCAGTTTGACTCCTTTAGCCACTCGCGGTCTCGTATCAATGCCTACAGAGGCCTGGCTAGTCCAGCCTACCTCTCACTGTACAACGAAGACCCAGTATTAGCCGCACTGGAGCTCAGCAATGAACTGGCTATGCTGGCTAACATAGAGAAAGAGTTCAAGGTAAATAACACTGTGTGATTAAAGCAGGTGTTTGAGCATCTGTTTGACCTCTTTAATGCATTTTATCACAAATAGTAAAAGATGTATGTCCAAGCAAGTGCATTTTATTTTATGAGCCATTCAGCAGTATATGCGTGTGTGTGTGTGTGTATGTGTGTGTGTGTGTGTGCGTGCGTGCGTGCATGTGTGTGGTACTGATTGCTATGGCATGCCAAGAATCAAAATGACAAAAATACAATACAATATGAAATTCTTTCCTTCTGAATTATTTCCCATATTCTCATTTGCAGAATGACTACTGTCGGTTGTCAAGCCAGTGTAAGGACTATGTGGTGGGTTTGTTGGATCTGTGTCGTAGCACAGAGGAGGTGGAGGCCATCATGAGTGGAGAGACTGACTCTGAGGACAGTTACGAGCTTCCGACACGACCCTCCCTCACCCGACTCAAACTGGCCATCAAATATGAACTCAAAAAGGTGAGGAAAAATAAGTCTATTATGATTGATGAGTCTTAAGTTTTATTATTTTTTTTTAAAGAAACTTTCTGAACTTTAAGCCTTGAGTACATCCATGATTTTGTGTTTCTTTTGTTTCCAGTTTGTGGCCCATCCAAACTGCCAGCAGCAGCTCTTGAGTATCTGGTATGACAACCTGCCAGGTCTGAGACAACAGACCACTGCAGTCAAACTCTTGGTGGTATTCGCTGTGGCAATGGGACTTCCTGTTTTAGCTCTGGCTTACTGGGTCGCCCCCTGCAGCAGAGTAAGGAGAAAACATATTTTTGGTCAATTGTAGTGTCTTAAATTTTATAAAACAATTTGATTAATATGTACTGTATTTATAATAGAAAACTGTCCATGTTCTACTGCTGTCTGTCTATGATCCTTATTTGGTTCGTTTGTTATTTTTTAGGTTGGAAAGGTGATGCGAAGCCCTTTCATGAAGTTTGTGGCGCATGCTTCTTCCTTCACAATCTTTCTGGGGCTTCTCATCCTGAACGCCGCAGACCGGTTTGCAGGGACCACTCTGCTGGCCAACATGACGCACCACCAACTTCAAGATGGGCTTGGGTGTGACCCCCTGCTCCTGTACCGCACCACCACCACCCCTTTCACCTGGATGGAGATACTCATACTGTCCTGGATCATGGGTAAGTAAATTCAATTGATTAATTGAATTTTAAGTTCAAATAAGAAAATTATATTTCTCTTGCTTTCTTGCATTAGAAATTGCTTCTTTGTGCCTCACAGAGGAGATAAAAGCAAAGGAGTTTAGCAAAGCAAAAGCTGCTCTGAAATCAGCTAAGTCAAATTAAACGTTGTGAAAGTGCAAATCACATCTTTTGTCCCACATCACCTAACATGTTTATTGCAGCCATAGCAATTTAAAGATTATTCATAAAATGGAAATACATTTTCCCCAATGGCCCATGTACTTATTGGCTTTGAATAACAACCTATTACTATTGTTTATTTTAAAGGTTTAATTCTCTTCCAAAAAGGTCTGCAGGATTTCAGATAAATTGCATTGTTTAATGTGGCATATTACATATTATTACATGTAGCACTAATAAGGAATTGTTTGTGCAGGAATGATCTGGGCTGAGGTGAAGGAGATCTGGAGCCAGGGTCCTGGGGAGTATCTGGTCGAACCCTGGAACTTCCTAGACTTTGGAATGTTGGCAATATTTTTGGCTTTTTTCAGCTGCCGTGTGTCTGCTCTGAGACACGCTGACTCAGCCCAGGCCTTTGTCTATAAACATTACACCAGTTTGGTCAATGTGACGCTTCCCCCTGAGATACACTACTTCACTCTGGGTATGTCAGCACTATCATCTGTCTCCTTACTAGACAATGTGACAGTGGATTTTTAGCATTATCACACCTCATATCATTTAATATCAGCCTTTACTGCTACTTCATTATTACAGGGAGCAGTTATGCAGTCAGGCCAACTAAAACCACTAATATACTGTAACAATGTCCCAAGGTTCTTTGTGTCACTGTTGTTTCTCTATCTGCTCCACCATCTAAACACATGGATTGGCTGATTAACTCATTTCTGCTCTTGAACGAATGTGAGTTTGTCTGTTATTGCCTCGTCTTGTGTCTTTTGAAATGTTATTGCTTTGCCTGAATATTCCACAGTATGGCACTTCCATTGCCTCTTACATGTATTGAATTAGGTGTTTTTATTGTCTTTAAGCAGGTCCATTTACCAGAAAAGTGACTTAGTGCATTTCTGTTACATTTTCAGTATTTATATGCTTTTTTTAGCGCGTATCTCCTGGCTGCCATCTGACCCACAGCTGGTGTCCGAGGGTCTTTATGCAGTGGCTGTGGTGCTGAGTTTCTCCAGAATCGCCTACATCCTCCCAGCCAATGAGAGCTTCGGCCCCCTGCAGATTTCTCTGGGCCGAACAGTCAAAGACATCTTTAAGTTCATGGTCATCTTCCTTCTGGTGTTTCTGGCCTTCATGATTGGCATGTTTAACCTGTACTCGTACTATCTGGGGGCCAAGCAGAATGACGCTTTTACCACGTGAGTCCTTTTCTGTGCTTACACTGCACTTCTACATGTAAACCTACTGTATCATGTCTAGCCACAGAGATTTGAAACATTAAGAAAAAAAAGGTATCTAGGCAACCATAAAATTATACCAAAATAATCTCTGAAACTTTATAAACTGCTAAATGTATTGATGCCTTTAGCCGTGTATTCTTTTTAAAATGGATTATAGTTGTATAGTGTAATCATTTGACTAAAATGGTATTTCAAATTAGTTTTAGCTTAGTTTGTAGATCATGAATAAATGAATAAAAGTCAGTAGTTCAATGAAGTTCTGTGCAAACAACTTTGTGGTTTATAAAGGCTGTAAATAGTAGATAATGAATGAGTCTCAGATGGATGGAATATTAACACATTTATAAAATATTCAACTATCCATTCAAATGTGAGATGTGATTTGATCAAGTTATCTTCTGTAATGGGGCTTCTCGTGCCATTTTAAAATATCGTTCAAACAAATGAACAGATGCCTGGAAGCTGAAGTCCCGTGTGCCATTTAATCTTGAAATATTTTGACAAGGAATGTAAATATTTCAAAGATATAAACAGACCCAAAACTCATCAGTGAAAAGCACGCTCCCAGTGAGTATTTCTGCACTAATATTTAAGATTTAATATGAGTTGTCCTTGTTTGTTCTGGGCAGGCTGGAGGAGAGTTTCAAGACGTTGTTCTGGGCTATTTTTGGACTTTCTGAAGTCAGATCTGTGGTCATCAACAATGGACATAAATTTATTGAAAACATTGGTTACGTCCTCTATGGAGTCTACAACGTTACCATGGTGATAGTGCTGCTCAATATGCTCATTGCTATGATCAATAGCTCCTTTCAAGAGATTGAGGTGAGACATAGCATTAAACTGTAAGAAGTATGACACAGATAAAGAAAGAGCAGTGAAAATAAACACACAATTCAAGTTTGAACCTAATATCTTAAAAACTTTGATCTTATCAGTGATTCACCAATCAATTTATTTTCAATTTTGATAAAATATTGATTCCAGTGCTTTTAGTATATGCCGCTGTCAGATAATATCCCATACCGGAGCAGATATTAGAAACATATTTTGGCAACACTTTATAATAACTACACCTTCATTAGTCTTAATAAAGCATGAAGAAAGCATGAATTCATAATGAACAAATGTTTTGTTGAGAATTATTCAGACTTAATAACTACTGAACCAATACCTCCTAAATTAGTTACTAAGCCTGAATCATTATTAATAATCAATAAGTTAATTTTGATGTGAGTCTTTTGTGGTGTATAAAGGCTATAAATAGTTTAGTCAGTATAAAGTGTTTTTTAAATAATTCATTAAACACATTACGTTAATTTATTTGTCTAACACTGAACCTTTGAACTAGTACTAGTGAATTTTCCTACAGCAGATACCTAATACCGATGTTGCTTAAACTTATTCATGGTAAATGTGAAGATGTCTAATTTCTGCCCTCTCCTGTAGGATGATGCTGATGTGGAGTGGAAGTTTGCTCGTGCTAAACTGTGGTTCTCGTACTTTGAGGAGGGACGCACCCTGCCTGTCCCATTCAACCTGGTCCCAAGTCCCAAATCGGCTGTGGGTTTGATTACTGCACTCCGCTCCCTGGTTTTCTATTACGTGTTAGGGCAAAGTGAGGAGGAGACTGAAACTGAACTCAATCAGGTATGTGTATCACATGTTATTGAAGATATGTATTTCTGTAGGAATTTGATTAGATAACTGAATTATTTTTGTTTTGTGGTTAGGCAAGTTTTAATGTTCAGATTTTGAATATGACTGATATGTCTTATATACAGCATTGATGCTGTGGACTGAATTACGGTAGATCAAATTTTATATCAAAGGTGCACTATAAGGTCCACAGTATAGCATCAAATATATCATATCATCATGAAGACAAGCAGGTCAAGCTGCAGGTCAGAACTGTGACGTTCACAGTAAAGACGTTCACATTAACATACATGCTTTTTAAGGTTTTATGTAATTTATTAAATTAAATATATGCAAGACTGATATATTTAATATTTTCCTGTGGGTATTTACAGGCAAAGCCATATCATCTCCATAGTAACAAGCAAAAGATGCATCTCTCACTAGAAATGTTAATTTCAATGTTTTGAATTGGAAAGAAAATGCAGAACTTTAGCACCTCCCAGTGGCTTTGTCTGATGCTTTATATATAATGCTTTATTTTAGCTTGGAGACAGCAAGTCATCTGGATATGGTTCCTCCTCAAGTCCAACACGATATCAGGTCTGTACAATAGACTGTTATTTGTGCCATTCGTGTATTTATTTGTACAGCAATGTTTATTCAACCTAACCTTACCATCTCATTTTGTGTAGAAGATCATGAAGCGACTAATAAAACGCTATATCATCAAAGCACAAGCCGACAGAGAGAGCGATGAGATCACTGAAGGTAAATAATTTAAGTGATTTCATACTTTGTCAAATAAATCTTGAATGTACTATATATTTTCAGGAGAGCTAAAGGAAATAAAGCAGGATATCTCCAGTTTGAGATACGAGCTGCTAGAAGAGAAATCCCTGAACATGGAAAACCTGGATGGACTGCTTCAGAGATTGGCTCAGACCGGAAACCAAGTCTGAGTGGCCAACAAGATCAACTGACCTATAATAAATAAACGTGACGCTTAAGCATGCAACATAAGCGGTATTAATGTATTAAAAAAGGAAATGCTGTACAGTAAGATTAAATTTGATGTAATATTTTCTTTTATATTTAATAAATAACAAGCATCACTCAATTGTACTGGTTGTTGACATAATTTAATTTGTGTATATATTTTTTGTATGTCTTAATGTAAATATTTGCAGATTTCACCTAAAGTCAGTAATGCACCAAAATAGAAAGTGTCTGCATTTAAGGCAGTTGAGAATAATTCCCTGGATCCAGGTTGGATGTTTTAGTTCAGTTTAAGTCTGAAATGACAAAATCTTCCATTGTAATGGCTGGTGTAATCTGTAATACTTAGCAGTCAAGACAACTTCATGAAATATTTAGTTTATTTAGACAACAAAGATAATGACAATCAGTAGATGTCAGATTCCATGGCAGTTGATTTCATCACAGACATTTATCTTCATTAAATGTTCATTTGCTCAGTTTAGTTAATTGAAATCAGGGAAACAGAGTAAAAGTCAGTCGTGTGTTTCAAAATGTTTAACAAAATTCCAATATACATAAATGAATATATACATAATGTCTAGAACCAAATACTGTTTCAGTCCATTTACATAAAATATATTACATCTTCGATCAGCAGCTATTGTAGGAACTAAAAATCGTCCTAAAGTCTATTGTTAAAGTTAGAAGTCAGTTAAATGTAAGTGATGTAGTTTTCAGGGATGAGGCCAGTTCTGCCTTTGTATGTTGCCTGAAGCCAACCAGGCTCCACTGATGGATACACTGCAAACACAAGCATCCAGGTCAACTCAGCAATTCCACGTGCAAAATGTTATGTAAACACACCATGACAATAGATGAGTAAAACAAAGAAGACAGAGTTACAGCACAGAAATTTAAATATTTGATAAATCTCTCTCAAGAGACCTGAACATGCAACACTTACCATTTGTGAATAGCGCCCCCTGTGGGAAACTGAGCTCATGGCTGTGCTCTGCCTCACATGAATAAAGAGCCTTTGCCTCCCTGAAAAAAGAAAAAAACATTTGAGAAAAAGTAAAAAAAAAACAAAACAAAAAAACACTTTTGATCGTGTTGGAGATAGATTACCTTCCAGATATGTCTAAGGCTGAGGAAAACACTGAACTTTCTCGCTGTGGGTCTCGCACAGATGATCTGCAAAACCATATGTATAACATTATTTTTAAAGTTTGGATTTCTTTCATGGCATAGTGTTATATTGAAACATCTTGTGCAATGACATATTATAGAAATATGTCAAGTGAATATTTTGTAGGCGCCTAAACGTTTGTAGTTTCAGATCAGTTGTATCTTAAAAGACGATTCAGTTCAGAAAAATTGTCTTAAACTATTTCCATGTGTGCTTGATCAGAATGAGCAGATGTTGATGATGATGGGAGTAATATTGTAAACTCACAGAGACCCCGGGCTCTGGTATCCGTTACTGGCGGTGGCTGCAGTGACTTTATGGCTCACGTCCGAGGCACAGCGCATGTGACACAGTTTACGTGTCACTTCCTGTGGGTCCAGAGACATGAGGCTCTGCACTGAACCATGACAGCTCTTGTAATCTGTATACATGACAAAACACAGGGTTCTTACATTGAGCAAGACAAATATTTATACTTACACTAATTACATTACAAGAGCACATCCTTATACAACTGTTAAATATTGATTGGCAAAGGCAAAATGTATGTTTTCAGATACTTTTTACGTCAATTTTACATGACCATAAAGTTAGTTAGTCTCTACAGTGGCTCAATTACTACAATTAATATTTACATTTATATAGAGAAGGATGTTTTAAATTGTTAAGTTCAAAGGGATAAAGATACAAGGCAAACAATAGGGGCAATGTTGTGATTTCTAGTAGCTGACTGTTCCCTTAGGTCTCAGTTAAATGGGGGATAAGTTACTGTAACTTAAAAAGCAGTACTTGCATATTAATTTAGACACATTAGTTGTAATCATTACTTAAGTCAGCATAGTGCAATCAATAAGTTATGTTTAACAAATGCTTAACATCAGTGCTTATCCAACTGTTTTCTACTTAAGAATTAATAGTTATTAAATTATAATTTTCCTATATATTCATATAATTATACAATACTTATTACTACAGTCATGCTTGTTCAATTATTTGCATAATATTGGTATTAATTTGATATCACATCAGTTCTTTATAAAATAAGATATGCCTTTATTAATCCCACAGTGGGGAAATTTCAGTAGGTTATGTTTTGCTCCAATACTCACCTTCTGAAATGTGCAGGGATGTGAGAGAGGAGGAAGTGGAGAGTCGATATGGAAACAGTGATGAAGAGGAGGATGAGGAGGAAGAGGTCCTGTATGCCTGTGCTGGCTGCTTAGGTGTTTCATCTGATACTTTAGTTTCTGCAACAGCTACATGAGAGTGGGCGTTTTTTAAGGAACAAGAAGAAGGTGCTTTGTGGATGGTGAGATCCTTTGAAGCAGAGGAGGGTTCTTGATGGGGCGGGGTGGTTAAGGATGTCCTGGACTCTCTTAGCGAAGACAGAGAAGCAATGGAGTCGCCTTTGGCTGAAAGTGTTCTATCTGTGCTTGAAACCAGGGAGGACATGGAGGACACTGACGGTGTCTGCAGCTGGGATAGACCGAGCTTGGAGGATGTCCAGGAAGAGGACAAGGACGTCTGAGGGGAGGACTTAGGAGGAGGGTCTGGTTCTCTAGAGTCATTATGGGAGCAGGAGGAAACTACCGGAAGGCATGAGCCAGACTCTGCAGCGGGAGAGGAAGGAGGAGAGGTCTGGGATTGGCCATTTTTCTCAGAGGAGTGAGAGGACAGAGACTCCTGGCTGCCCATGGGAGTGGTGCTGGGGCTGCTGCTGAACGTGTCACCTGGGAAACAAGACAACTGTCGGGTAAACACCAGGACTTAGGGCTGGGTGCTATGTTAAAAAAATATTCTGTATTATTTTCCGCAAAGATCAATCTCCAATTCCATTTTATTTTGTCTTAGAAATGGATTTTAATAATAACTTCTTGAATATAAATTAAATGAATCATTAATTGATTGATTGAATAAGTATTTTCTTTTTCTCATGTCCAATTTGATTTTATATTATCATGGAATAAGAGAAAATTTCAATAATAAATTCCTGAACATACTTAAAATTATTCCCATTTAACACAAAAAAATGTCGAATCGTTCCTCCAAAGTCTGAATTCAGCTCGAAACCTCATGTTGTAAACCTCTTGAATTAAAAAGACCCAAGCCCCAGAGCCCTATCAGGAATGCACGATTGTATGAATTCTTTTTTACTGTATGTGTTCGTAATAGGCGGAATTTTTGTAAGTAAATCTATGATGAAACTTTTGCAGTCACTCATTAGAAATCTGAGCCTGTATTGTGCTGAAGAGAGTCTTACTGTCGTTGTCTGCCAGGCACAGAGTTGGAGGGTAGAGACGGGCCTTTCTCTTCCCAGATGACAGACAGATGGCTTTACTTCTGCGAGGAGTCGAGCGAGAAGAAGGAGCCTGAGGCAGAGGCGCTGACAGGTCAGGAGGCTCACCAAAAATCTGACAGGGACAGAGAGAGTCAGGTTATCAGTAGAATATCCATGTGAAGACTGTGGAGTTAAAGGATTTACTTTGTTGCAGTTTTCAATAATAATTTCCACCACAATGTTCTGAAATTTTATGTTCATCATGGCAGCCACCGTCTCCTCCTGTGACCTCATCAGTGTGGGACCAAAGATCATGCCCAGGTTCGACACAGTCATCATGTTTTGTTCACTCTGAGAGGAAACTCTGCAATGCAAAGTTTTGCATCAATATAAGTAGAACTAACGCATAACTCACATAAGTGATCATAACAGTATGTTAACGTTATACCTGAGGAGGTGCTTGGCTAAAATCTCCAACATATTTCTGTTTTTCTCTGGCAGTTTGTGAACGAGTGCGTGTATGGCTCTCACTCTGTGTTTCTGGTCATCATACCCTGTCAAACAAGACAAAATAAATGCAAGATAAAAGCAGTTTGTTCAAACATTTCATAGAGCTCATACAGACCCTATAGCATAAGTTATACAGCTAGAGGTTTCAAACACTAACGATGCCTTTAAAACTACCGATAATATCAGTGCACCCTATAACTTCCAAATCTATGACATAATTTAACATAAAGTTTGCTTACTTGCAGCCTTAATAAAGTCTTTATGTAGCCTATAAGTCAGTAGAGGCTCTGCCAAGCATCTGTAACATAAAAATAAAATATGAGGCTGTATTTAAGAATATGTTGTTCAAAGTAACACTATAGCCTCTGTATCACCTGAAATAATTCTTCAGACCACTTGTGATGGTTTTATTGTCCCAAGCCTCGGCATCCAACTGCACATCTGAGGGAGCTGTGGATGCTGGGGAGGAGAAGATTCAAAGTAATTCATGTAATAGATAAAAAGTGCTAAATGGGACAAGATTTATTTCATCACATTAAAAATAGCTTTAAAAAACATATACATCTCTTACAAAAAACACTGGTCATGAGTCGTTGCACTTTTGAGTTAACTCCCCCAGTTCTGTACAAGCCCAAGGTTGTGAGACCTGCAATCAAAGTGAAAAGTGTATTTTAGACAGTCATTTAAGTAGATTTAATTGTATTACAGTGTACCATACCTCTTGATTCAACCAACTCAATGCACTTTTTTACAAAGTTGAAGCCTGCCTCATTGAGAAATGCTATAGAAGAAAACATATTAAACACAGTAAATTGGTTTCTGTCAATGGAGATACTTTTTGTATGGAAGGTTAATGACTTACTCTCCTCCTTTTTGCTGAGCAGAGAGGGCAGAGTGTAGATCTAAGAGTATAGAAGAGGATGTTAAAGCAATTAAAACACCTCTCAAATAATAAAATACTAAAAGTTTTAGTGCTTGTACCGGTTCTTTCCCATCCATTGCTTCCATCCAGAGACGTCTGTTTGCATCAGAGAGAGCTTGTAGAGTAATAACACCATGTCTACAAGGAAAGAGTATACCGTTCATTATATATCTAGACTAGACACAATGTATATATAATAGTTGATTTCGAGGTGAATCATGTTACCAACCTCTCCACCACTTCAATATCAAAACAGAAGCGCTTGTCGATTGAATCTGTTTTTCTTCTCACACATGAACGTAGCCTGAACATCTCTGGAGTCCCATTCACCACACCATTCTGTAAACAGAGATGCACAGACAGTGAACAATGAGCATTTGAGATTGTAAGAATGTATTCATGTATAAATGTACCTGTCTGTTGGGTGGTCGGGCGTCTGGGCTGCTCATGGTGAACATTTTGGAGCTTCTCTCATATGTGCAGTAGTACCTTGTCCACACACTGCCCAGTGGCCCTAACAACAGAAAAGGTGAGGTTCTATGTCCCAAAAACATATAATTAGTTCTCATTCGGCGTGTCTTACGTTTTTCTTGTATGTACAGGTATCCCTCCATAGTGTAGGGACTGGGCGCCTTGAAGTCTTCCTCTGCAGATCTGATCCTCTTCATCAGCCTCTCCACCTCTGCGCGGGTGCTTTCAAAGTTGTTTCTTGCCTAAAAGCAAAGTTATCTTACACACCGGTATACTATATTTGGTAATAATATTGCAAGTTATTCATAAAAAGATTAATTAGAAGTTATTGTATCAAATTCTGTTTTTTATATATTGTTAGTTTTGTGTTGAGACAAAAATAGACAATAACTAGATATATTTAGATAACAACTAGATATAATTAGAATTCTTGCTTGACTTACATTTTGCAGGTTGAACTGCAGTTGCTGCTTGTAGGGGTCAAACTCACTGGCCAGCTCATAGCCCTCGTGGTAAAACGTGAACAAGCCCTGAAGGAAGGCCAACAGCTGGAGAGCATAGACACAGCAATATAATAAGATCCAGTAAAAATGACCCTTAAATATCACACTTTAATATAAGTAAATATGAATTTTGCTCATTTCCACCATTGTCCGTTCATTGTTAATGTTTGCCAAATGTCAAAGATTTTCCCTTTGTTCCTATCTTTCTTTGACACCCTGAGCCCAACTCTCTCTCTTTCTCTTTCCTCTTCGCTCTCTTCCATATTTCTCCTTCATCTCCATTTGCCTGTCCTCAGTGCTAACTCGGGATTGTCCAACCACAGCTGCTTACAGAGACATTTCTCAAATATAACATATAACTTATTTTACCTGGAATAAATAAGAGTTTAGTGCTTTTGATTTAGTGATTGTTAATTCTGCAGAAATACAGCTGTTTCCCAGCCTTCTGCATTTCTTAAGCCACCGTGTTTGTTTTGGAGTAGGTGTCTCTCTGCCCTCTCTGGTTAATCCACCTGTCAATGCTTCCTCTCTCACAACCCCTTTCACTATCCAATAATTTGCCTCATAACTCTCCTCGCTTGTCCTTTCTCTCTACTCTCTCGCTCTCTCTCTCTCTCTCTTTCTCAGGAAGAGTCACTACAGAAACAGGAAGTGGGCTTTCCTGATATGTATAATTAAAACAGCTTTATCACGGGAGTGTAATCTGTGTTTTTCAGAAACTGGTGAGACACCATTTGTGTGATCAAGTATGAACCTGCTGCGTTATTACTGCCCCGTCTGCAATTATCATTTAAAAGTCAAATCATTGTTTACACACTGCACACTCTGCACCCCTGCAGTGACAATAGAACACAGTTTCCACTCACCGGTTCAACAAACTCAAACTTCTTCCTCTCTTGGACCTCTTGGATTTTGAAGACATACTGCAGAGATGCATCATAAAAAATCTGTCTGTCTTTGCTCATCTGTGAATCAGCCTACAAAAAAGACACAAATGTAATTTACTCCTTCGTTCCCATTTGTTTGCCAACTGTTTAAATATATGTTTTACAGTTTACCTCATGTAGCTGAGACTCCTTCTTTTTGGATGAAAGACTCAAGTGCTTTTCTAAAACTGAGTAGTACCTCTCTGTCTCCTTGTCAAATTGTTTCTTTCCCTCCTGTGGATCAAGAAGAAAAAAAAAACAGATTTATATATAATTTAACATGTCCTATATTCATTACTACTCAAGTGGACCTTCTCACTTGAACACAAGTTACATAAAATATAGGCTTCTACATATTAGACATATATACTACAATTTCATTTTTTTTAAATATCAGTACTAATAAAAATGCTTCATGATCAATGCACAAAAATAATAAAAACCTTTTTAGACAAGTAAAATTGTAGTTTCTTTAAAATACACGACCAGTCAGATGTTTGGACACACTATCTCATTCAAGACTTTTTTTTCTATGTTTACTACTTTCGACATTTTATATACATACAGAAGATAAATATATGAAGTAAGATGTATGGAATTATGAATCAAAGAACATTTTTATATTCAAATACTCATATTAGTCACCCTTTGCTTTGTCAAAAAATATTTAGTTATTTAACTAACCCTAACCCTACTTTACTAAATAATTCGATATATCTTGCTTCATAAATTTGACGTCTTCCGTATAAACTACAGAAAGTGGTAAGGTGAGAGAGTCCAAACTTAAACATACACTACCAATCTTTCTCAGTATTAATACCTGTTCAAACACATATCCAGTTTTTAGCACTGATTATTATCTGGTTAATTTTTGACCACCATTCTACATATGAACAATGAAAGAAATACTATGGTTGGTTTATATGTGATTTTTATTTTAATACATTCTTGTGCAGCTTCCTTAGTTAGGTTAGCATATACATTTAAATAATTGATACTGGGGGTAAGTTGGTGTTTATGTAGGTCTACACAGACCTGAACAGATAAGGAGCTAATAATGAGCAGAATAAAGAGACTGGGTTCAAATATTTATAAATAGTCTTTTCCCTGAGAGTTGCAGCCTCTGAGCTCCAGCCGTCTTACACACAACTGCCACATTCTGCACGTCTCTTCAGTCATCACCATGCAATTTTACTTTCAGCATTATTACTTCCCACTTCTATTATTGTAACCTTTTTGACTCTTGTGACTGCTATCTCTGCCTTTGCTTTTCTGTCTAAAAGTAGAGCACAAAAATGAGATAAAGTGATCTTCAGACTTGCTACAGCAGCTGAAACAAGACACCACATTTTGTGTTTACACTGCCTCTGTATGTCCAGCTATCTGTCTGTAGCAAGCTTCTGTCTTCCCATTCCCATGACCTTGCTATACACACTGCGATGTGACGTATATGTTTTGTGAAAATAGCCAATGGCTAATTTAACTATTACTTTCAATCTCAAAAACAATATCTTTACACAGCCTATAAATTCATCACTGTATACCTTGACCGCTCCAATCTGCTCCTTTCGAAATCTCTCAAGTGGTGAAATCAACACATCATCTGCATTTTGAATCTGGAAATGAAAAAAAAAAAAAGAAATATCAGGAAATGGGATGCAACTGAAAAGGTAGCTATATCTCGATTTGTTTTGTTTGAGCATAGATGTATAAATGTATTTTCTCTATTTACTACAATGTCTTAGACCTTAGTAACCTGTTAAGTCAAAAGCAGCCAATACAATTTACTAATGCAAGCTACAGTTGCTCCAAATTGCTTGAGCAGTAGCAGAGAATTTCACTAAATATTTCTAATGACGCAAAAGAATCCACTTTAACATTGCAGCTCAATACTTGAACTTGGTCTTTCAAAGCAAAATGAGACTGGGCATTAAACTCCCTTTTAGCATTGTATTTGGACAGTGTATTCATTGTAGTAAATAGAGGAAATATAAGACATTGTAGTAAATAGAGGAAATACATATATACATCTATGCTCCAACAAAACAAGAAGCCCTTAACACTAGAGCTAAGGCAAAAGATGAGTGATTTCACATAAAAGTCTAACAATCCACAGTTTGTTTGGCATTAGATTAAAAATAGCACATGCGCCGCCGTCAAATTTACAGAAAGCATCCAGTGTTTCCCAAACTACATTTTATTACAGCTGACATCAAGTATGGGAAACACGCATGTGGAGGATGTTGAGTTAAGCTATTAAAAACTTATCAGACCCTTGTGTTTGTACTGGGTCATTGTCCTCTCTAAAGCTATGCATAAAAACTATCTTGGTCACATCTTTCTTTGTTCTTTTTAATTAATTTAAATACTAAAAAGTCCATTTTGAACAAATTTTAAAGCATTAGAATTTCCTGGGCACAACTTTCAACAGAAATCTAAGCAAAATCCCCATTAACTGAAGTGTATTGTGTCTGCTTAATAATAGCCCTTTCAGCTTGAACAGGTAGTATATACAGAAGAGGCCAATTAGGTGGAAATGCCCTTTAACTCAATAATGACAGCGTTATAAGGTGTTGAGACAAATAGGCCCCACTTCAACTGGGAAAGGGAAAAAGGAAAAACACACAGAGAGCCATTTACGGACTTTCCCAGGCAGTCAGCGCCCATGGTCTCACTGGGGAAACAGCAGAATGGGTTCCACATGGTTCTTCTGTAACCAGACCATGCATAGGCCCACGGCACACACACTAACACACAGAGTAATGTATATATGTGGTACGCAGGCTCCCCTAAACACAGACGACTATGCCAGACTAGAGTTACTCCCACACAATGTCTACACTGAGGGGCTTTGAGTCTAGAGGCATTTTCCCTCCTGATTCACTATGGAGCACTCAACACTACCGCTGTGGCATGTGGCTTTACCTTCAAAAAGTGTGAATCTGAGCAGTGGGAAAACCAAAAGAGGCTTTAAGAAATAAGTGGTGCATTCACAAGAGATTTGGGCAAGAAAGAATGCTTGAAAAAAACAGTTAAAGGTGCAGTATATCATTTTTCCAGAGGAGTTTTCACCAATGTTTTTCTTTATTGAGCTATTATTTTGCATAACATGTTCCAAGGTATGGTTAAACTTATCTAGCTCTGTGGAGGCAAGCAGGTGATTACAGGTCAGCTCTGTGGAGAGGCAGCTACTCAGAGTAAGAATATAATGTTTATTAATAAATAAAGAAAAAACTGTTTACTGCCATACATGGAACATTCTAGGCAAAGCAAAACATCTCTATGGCAACATGTGGGCAGAAACATGAAAACAGAAACAGAAAAGCAACATAGCGTACCTTTTTGTGCCCCACTGCACTCAAGCTTGAGTAGTTTAACTTGTCAAATGTTGGTTTAAAATACAATGGTGGCAAGAATTTATTTGGTAACATTTAGTTGAAATATTCAGATGTGGTTTGAGAAAGTGAAGAGAGAAAGTGGAGCTCAAATTCTTACTTCTGTATTGAGAAACTCAACAAAATAGCTCTAGGGCTTAAATGTCATGTGCTTCTGTGATTTAGGTTTGGTTATTTGACCTAGTAACCTTTGTCTCACTTTCACCTCATATAGTTACATTTATAATGATATGATTACCAGGCGTTTTCTCTCCTCTTCTACTGTGCTCAAGAGCTGGGAAAACTCCTTCAAGGACTGAGCTGCAATCATAACAAAATACAAGAAAATACAAGGTATAAAACCAGAATGAACTATTGAATTTATGAGAGGACATTTGGACAAACTGACTCACCTATATTCATTTCATCGTCTGTCTCTGCATCTCCAATGCACTCAAACTGAAACTCCTGCAGAGACTGAGAGAAGCGCTGCACGGCCAGAGACAAAGCTGGG
>KN490770.1:1542-32269 GCA_000787155.1 Scartelaos histophorus | reverse complement strand
AGATATGTTTAGGACATTATTAACAAGACCAGTGATGTTTCCTTTTTAAAACATCTGGTAACTATTGGCTGAGTACAGTGCATCACAGTGAGACACTGCAGGTGAATAGGAAAGAATCTTAAATTTAGAGATATCAATTTGAAACTTCTTCTGTAGTTTATTCACAGAAATTATTTATATTTTAAATATTTATGTGTACAAATGACACATAAACAACATAAAAAACATGTAAAGAGCCAGTGTAAATTTCTTAATTCACGTTATTGTCATATACTAAAAAAATAGAGAGGGAATTTGAAATATCTTATTTAGTATTTGAGTACACTTCAGTCTCACTTAAAAATTGACTAAAAATTCAAATTTGGCTTACTTTTTTGGATTTAAAACTGTAATAAATCACACTTGGAATTAGATAACATAAATGCTTCTGTTAACTTTGGTGTATGTAGGCGCTACGGGGTGATCTCCTTAAAGTAGCATCTCACAAAACCTGACGGCTATTGATTAAATTAAATATTGAAACCTTTCAGTGCAAAGTGGACATTATAGTCATTTTCACATGAGCGCTTAAAACTAAATTGACTAAAAAACTGAAATTGAGTTTTGCCTGTAGTATCTCCTCTTAACCCCCACAGGCTGACGACTGTGTCTGATTTGCAGTTTTCAACAGGTTACAGATCAGAAAGGATTCAGGACAGAAGGGAAGTCAAAGCTCTCAAAACAGGTAGTGAGTGAACAGCACTGACCAATGAACAACTGAGTATAATGCACTAACACATAATGTAACAGGGCTTTTAAACAGTCTGTTAGAGAGAAGAGGTTCTGCTTTAAGTAACAGTGGCAGCTGTGAAATTAATAGAGCAGTCACTTTCACTTATGGCATGAATTATCTGTCTGTATTTAAATTGTGGCTATTCACCCCAGCACATACCGATTAGAGATTACTGTTATAATGGTTATAACGGTTATAACGGTTATAACGGTTATAATGCTCTTTCTTATACACCGTCACAATATCAATTTACCTCAATAGAAGACTGGTACAAGAACTCCATTGAAAACGAGATGACAGAGGTGGTATTCCTCTTAATAAAGTGCCAAACCTGAGTACACTGGGTTTTAACAAGCTCATACACAAGAGCCTCTTCAGACAGAAGTTTAATCTGAAATACTGGCTAAAGGACTTGAGCACCATAGATGAGTGAGAACCTGAAGTGGTTAGTGTTGATGTTTATGGATATGATATATAAAATGGTAGAATTGTCTATATATAACTTTTTTTTATCTTAGCTGTAATAAAAGAAAGGAGTGCTGTTTTGAGAGTCATGTCTGTGAACTTTAGAGCTGCTATTTTAAGGCCACATAAACACAGTAAATTTGGTGAAGAACATTTTATTCTGGGAGTTGTGACCATCTGAAAAAATGTACACAGCACTGATGTGAGTGAAAAGGCTATTGTTAATGCATTATACATCTCCAAAACGGTCATAAAGAGAAAAGGTACTGCCAGGTTTGTTCACAAAGAGTGGTTTGCTTAGGGCTTACACCACAAGGCCAAACAGCTGGTCATAGTTAATAACCATTATAAAAAAGTTTCTTAATGATAAGTTACTGCAAAAAAAGTTTGTTTACATGCACTGCATTTGTAAACAGATATACCTCAGGAATAAATTCTACCAACTATTAGGACTTAGGTGCCAAAAGAATGATGTAAGGGTGAATATGTATATAAAGAGAGCTGCTATGCCCTTTCATTGTGGTACTGTTAGTCATGTTGGTCTATGTAACTTGTATGTGTTGTGTTATATTTAAGCTAGGAAGTCACAAAATAATAGTAATAATAACAATAAAATAATATGCAGTTAATATACTGTATGAACATAATTACATTCAAGTGATAATAATGAAAATACTATTGAAACTAGCTGTTACTTATTCAGCCCTCTACAGCCCGTGTACAACAACAATTAACCAAAATCTCTTTTTCTGAGTGAGCAGCAGTAGTCAAACAGTGAATTCCTCTTGGATTCGTTGTTACTTTTGTTAAGTGTCTGTCCACTGATTTGAAGGTCTTAAGTTTGATCCCATTTCCTGCTTCCACCAATGCATACCGTTGTTGTGTCCTTGGGCAAAACACTACCTACCTTGGCCCTTATATGAATCTATGAAGCAAGACTCATCATGTCACCATGTGCTATAGAGGAATTACATTGCACAGAAGAACCAAAACAACATTACAGTACAAGTTTTGTCGATAAAGAAGGGTGGGTTCAGAGTGCACAGAAGTGTCTAGGCAAGGCTTAAATTAATTTATGACTAGGCTCTAGCTGTGTAATAGTCCTGAACTGAGCAAAGTGCAAGTGTTCATTTAAAACAAACGCTTTTAAAGGAGGTTACACTGTCTGTGGTATAAGAGGAACTTTGTCAACACATCTAATGAGAGGTGTTGCTCCGCTGTTATAATTAGGACTTGACACAGACACATTATTGTAAGGTTTCTAGGTCACATGTTTCATCATTAGTTAGAGTTTATTACATCGCATGTGCCATTTCTGCCAAATGGTACCTTCGTCCTGTTATTAATAACTATTAATAAATGAATACCAAAAGTCAGAAGTAGCATAACAATGTGTGTCACATGAATCTATAATGGCCACATAACCTCTATCCTATTATCACAGACCAATCATAATTAGCTTTGGCCTTTTTGTTAAAAGCCAAAGGCCAGGTCTGCATGTAGTTATATCTATTGTACTTACCTCTAAGTGCGGATATTAGCATGTTGCCATCTTTTATAAGGTCCTTTATGAATCGGTTCGTTCTCTCCAGCTCTACTTCATGGCACTGTAGTCTTTCTCTGAACTCCGGGCTGTCTAGAAAAGAGTCACTAAACTCCAACGTAGGAAGACCCATCGATGAACTAAAGGCTGCGTATTTTTAACAAGCAAATGCAAAAGTTACAGTCGTCTCAAAGGGTGAGGGTAAATCGCGTTTCAGTAAGCTCTGGGAAAAGTGGCCAGCTCTTTTTCATGCCTTTTTCTTTTTTCCTTCGGAACTTCCGGACACTGGATACAGCAGCGCTTCTTACAAAGTTCAGAGTTAAAAGTTGTCTTCTAGCCCTGTTTAACTATTTTCATACACTTACGGAACAAAAATAGCACCAATAGTCCTTCCGATTGTTGTTATTACTGAGAGAAACCGAGGTTGTCATAAAAACATTTAAAAATGCAGAGTTTTGCAGCCATCAAAGCCGAGCCCGCGGCAGACAGTGAAGCTAATGCTCACGGCTCTCTCAGCGGTTACTATGGGGACGGGAGACTCCTGCTGGTGCGCGAGGAAATCCTCTCACCCCCATTTAGCATAAAAGGCTAATTATGCTGTATACACGCACATAACCTATACATGACATTAAGTGTCAAATAGTATAATAATGTTTTACAGTGTCACATTTAACTAATTTAATAAGGGAGAGATGGAAGACCCTCAATTAATAA
Source organism: Scartelaos histophorus (assembly GCA_000787155.1). Classification (NCBI taxonomy): domain Eukaryota; kingdom Metazoa; phylum Chordata; class Actinopteri; order Gobiiformes; family Gobiidae; genus Scartelaos; species Scartelaos histophorus. The sequence goes on along the minus strand of KN490770.1, from coordinate 28,775 downwards.
AGCCTATTCATAATAATATAGCCTAAATTCATTATTTATAGAGCTTTTAAACATTTATTTTACATTTTCTACATTACACATTATTATATATTTATTACATTATACCATGATGCATAGGAGAAGATTTAACATTAGAACCTGAAACATGCTGGAAGTTTTTGTTGTTGGTGTTGTTGTTGGTGGTGGTGGTATTTTTTATTTTTATTTTATTTTTTATGTATTTATTTACATTTGAGATTATAGGCCATTTTACTTATAGCTAACAATCAAACTAAACAATCAGACACTGGAACTATTTCCTACCTTATAGCTATGTTAAAAAACAAAACCAAAACAAAACAAACAAAAAAAAAACAAGTAAAACAATTAGGCTATAGTTTAAAATTCTATTCTGAAACATGACAAGCCAAAACATGCTCTTTGCTCCGAAAGAGAAATTGCTGGGAAAATGCCAGATGAGGCACAGAGCAGGCCAAATGCTCCAGGGTAACCACAGTACAAGAGAAAGTATTTGTGCGATTTGTGCCACTTCAAATTATTTCAATCAAAGCGTAATAAGTCCAGAAATAGAAACAGGCGGTGCAATTTAAATTAGGCTGTCCTTATTATTCTGTTTTTCTTTTATATTTTATTTGCATACCCCTAAACAACATTTTGAGTTTTCAATTGGTGGTCCAGTTGTTTTATTGTCCCAGCCAGTGACGCTTGTGACTACAACATCTGTCACTTACAAAAGAAGAATGAAACTCTATGGCAACAGTAATAAACATGCTGAGTGTATCTTAGTACACACACGGTATGCAACAATGGAGACAGGTTGCAGTAGAGCTACTTTCTGTACAGCCAGGTAAGCATTTTATATATATGTATATGTATATGTATATGTATATGTATATGTATATGTATATGTATATGTATATGTATACGTATACGTATACGTATACGTATACGTATATGTATACACTGATTTGTACACAGATTTGTAAGTGTATTGAATTCTGTTTTGGCCTACTTGAGAGAACATGTGGAATTAGGAAAAGTAAAGTAATAAGAGTGAAAGTGTATCTGCTTTTCAATCAGATTTAAGTCAGTTTAAGTTTTTTGTCACAGTTATTTGACTTCTTTTATTTGGTTGTTACATTTACTAACAAGTTTATTTTCTTTTTGTTGTTCAGAGGGTTAATAATGATGCCACTGAACCAACTTTGTCGTCTAGATACAAGGGATAAACTCATCCTTGAAAAGTCCAAATTAAGACCTCAACATCCACATGAGCTTTTGCTGCAACAGGTTCGGCCCTATAAAGGAGAGCCCCCAGCAGTGGCAGGTATTGTGCCAAAAAGAAAAAAACATTTGTAGATATATATTTACAAACACAGAAACATGTGATGTACAGTTGTGTCATTGCTATAGGATTTCTTCTATATCCAGACAATCCTATCAAGATGGAAACTACAACACAGGAGGCATTCTGCTTTAGGCATTCTTTACAAGATAAAGGCAAGCATCTTCAAATATTTAACTCACTTTCATGCTTCATAAAACATGCAGTCTAACCAGGAAAACCAGTCTGGACAGCCTTTTTTTTTTTCTAAATCAGCTAGTTTTGGCCATACCGGCTTGTCAAAGCCTGATCCCATCAGATCTCAGAAGCTAAGCGGGGCTGGGCCTGGTTAGTACTTGGATGGGAGGCCACTGGGAATTCCAGTTGTACAGTGGGGCACCAGTTGTAAAAAGAACTGTTGTTGTGTCCTTAGGAAAGGGACTTCACCCACATTGCCTAGTATGAAAGTATGTGTGTGGTGGTGGTTGGAGGTGCAGATTGGCAGACTCGCTTCTGTCAGTCTGCCCCAGGGCACCTGTGGTTACTATAGTAACTTATCACCACTGTGGATGGAGTGAATGAATGATGCTCTGTAAAGTGGCTTTGAATGTTCAAAAAAGTGCTATATAAAAAAATCGATGCATTATTATTATCAGTTAATCCAGATAACAGTCATGGATTGTATAACATGTTAAAGTTAATATTACTAATTGCACTGTGTTTTGATTACACAGGATATAAAACTGTTCAAAATGTGCATCACAATCATACAATAAAAACCGGAGATGTTGAGCTCAAAGTTAACCAAAGTGATGCATCAGCTGTAGATACAATACCAAATCAAGGCCCAGTTGACATGAAGTCTCAGTATCAAAAGGACTTCCCTCCTCCAACATCCTGTCACCGAAGGAGAACTCCAGCTTTGCCACAAGCAGACAATATTGGCATCAACCCAGGATTCAGGTAATGAGTCGGGGTTTCATAAGACTACAGTGTTTGTTGTTGCAATGATATTAACATATAATTTGTTTGGTTTACAGGATTGACTTCTGCACAGTTCAGAGAGAGACTTTTCCCTGTTGGCCCATTGGAAGTCCTGTTGTTAAACATATAAATAAATCTTCTAGGAGACAGGAACAAGAAGGAGACATATTTCCAAACTGAAGGATGTATTATGTCTAAGTAAACATAAATGTGTTTATGTGTGTCCTAAACATGGGTTTCAGAGTGCTAATCATTTAACACCATTGCCATATTATATCTTATGGTCAAATGCCATGAACAACACATGCAGCTGAAACCCATAAATTCTCTTATGTTCTACTCATGACATGAAATTCTTTGTGAGATTCAATCCTGATAACCATAAATTGCCAGTTTTAGAGCAGGGGTTTCAAACCTGCAGCTCATGAGCTGTCTCAGTGTCTGAGAAATTTATGAATTATACATATTACGTTGAATAATTCAATATAGATTCAGCGCATGTCTATTAAATGCATGTACTATTTATATGCCTATTTTTGTGAACCAATAAATGGATAATGGTGAATATCAATTAACAGTTAATTTTCTGTATACCATCTAAAACTTGTCGCAGTTATACCAAGTCAGTTCCTTGCAACTACTAAAAGAAGTAGCTTTCTGCTATTTAAGTTTTGTAAAAGTAGCTCTCAGGGGTGCAATGAGTAAATGTATTAAACTAGTGACCACACTATTTACTAAGCAGAGTGGAAACACAGGCCAGGCAAAAAGCAGATTCACAGCAAGAGTGAAAACAACCCATGACTCACACCTGAAACTTGAACTTTTTTTTATTGTAGACAGCAAGGGATGAAAGAACGCAGCTGGCTTTACAAAACCACCAGTAATTGTCTATGAAATACATAAGCCTCCATTTTTAACTTTATAACTTTAGTTGTCTAATAGGTTCCACTGTCTGTGATATACAAAAAGATACGTAGCTGACTCTATTATATCTGTATCATTTAGGGTCATGTTAGGATATGTTAATAGTTTATGAAATACATTATCTTGTCTTACTGTAGTTGAGGTCACCAGCAATAACATGCATCTGTAATATGTCATCTTATCTTGAGAGACGATCTGTTCAGTGTGAAACAAAATGTGTCTTCAAAAGAAATGTTCTACAAGTGAAAAGGTAACTGTGTAAAAATAATAATAATGATGCAGCCTTAAAAAGAAATGAAAAAAAGTGATTTTCATCTCCTTTCTCTGTGCCTGCTCCTGTCTCGATGCCAGCGGTCGTCTCTATCCTCTCTGTCCCTGCTTCCATAGTCCCGATGCTTTTCTCGGTCATATCTCTCTCTTGTCCCCGATCTGTCCCAATTTCTGCGTCCGCCAACGCTTCGATCAGACGCAGGGCCCCCACTACCAGGATCCCTCAAGAGATTAATTGGTCTTTGGAAAGGTCTGTCTCGACCGCCAAATCGCAGCTGTCCTGACCCTTTGTTTCCCCCTAGTCCACCCCCGAGCCGCCGCGGGACCCATCCCTTTAGAGTTCTTTCTTGTTCCATGTCGACAAAAAGTTCATGTTGATCCACCACAAGTTTGTCCGCCTCTCGCCAGGCTCGGTACACGGCGCGCTGCTCCTTGTATTCAATGAAGGCGTACCTTTTAGAGAAACCCGTCACGATATCTCGCACAAGTCTCAGCCGCTGAATGTCTCCAAACTTTGAGAAAACTTGGTGCAATTTCTCCTCGGTGGTGGCAGGGTTCAAACGAGATACGAAAAGAGTAAGCCGTGGATCCCCCACAACACCTTTGTTGGGCTTATAATGGGCAACCATAGCCCTAAAAATAGCACGATCATGAGGCTCATCATCGGTCCCGTCGATACTCCCAGCTTTTAGGGGATCGTATTCCGTTGCAATAGGACTCCAGCTACTCATGTTAAAACTACGTTATGGTTCTGTCAGTCGCTAGATGAACAACACCAAACATGAAAATCATCCAGTAAGATTTCGGGTGTTTACATGTCTTTTCGCTCCTACAATGAGTGCAGTACTTAATAACTTCCGGAAGGAACAAAATACTGGAATTAAAGGTTCCTAGAGAGCACTTTTTTGTCCCTTTACAGGCACATTAAAAATGAAATTAAAAAAAAAATGAAATTTTAATCTTAACAATATGAATATACAATAGGGCTACTCTTACATACTAAACAACCAATACTGCATGTAGAAATATGTAAAGAGAAAGATTTTTTTTTTTAAACCCAAGTTTGTATAAAGTAGCAATAACCTATTTGAAAAACGCCATTTCTAAAACACAGGATATATATATACAGAAATTGATATGCCTTTTGACATGGCTGTTCACAATGTCCATTGGCACAATATTGTACAGTGGTATTGTTTTTCCTTTTAAAAAAGTAATTACATATCCTCTACACTCCATTTGTAAGCTTCTTCTTGAACAGCCTTTTTATCTGCTATTCTTGCGTAGCGTTTCTGTTCAAACCCATTTGACCTGTAAAGAACGCATTTTCAATACAGCATCATAAACAAACCTGTAAATATCCAATTTAAAGATATTTTCGAAAGTTAACAAAAGAGATTATACCTGTTAACTCCATCCCACCGATAACCAGGAAGAATGTTGAAACGATTAGGAGGCGGTGCTGGGCCTTTATACCGAGGTTTTTCTGTTAAAGATACACATAAAAATAAACAAAGTTAGGGCTGTTATCTGCACTCTTTTTAACTTTAGTTATTCTACCAAGTTGAGCATCCACAGCAAAGGCTAAATGAAGATATCAAATAGGTAAGACAACTATCTTTTCAATCATTATTAGCATGTTTTAAGTGTTTACAGAGTCTCTGTCTTTAACCTGCTTTGGGCATTAGTGGTAGCATTAGCTGCAAACATCAACAGCAGCTGCTTGCACCTGTGGGTCCTCATTTAGGAACATACAGAGTGGTATCGAATTGTTGATGTGGTCTGAGTATTCACCGATACAATACCCAAATAATGTTTTAAAAATTTTACCGTTAACACCCTGTGCCTTTAAGTTGCGATCCTTCTTGCGTCTAAGCATTGCAGCCATTGGATCCCCTTCCCGTTCCTGTTCCCTCAACATTTTGTCTAAATCTTCATCATCATAATGCCGTGCAAGAGGTTTCTGGGATTCAACCAAGGCATCCTCAAGTCTCTGTTGGTGCATCTGACCCTGAGCCAAGCTAAAACAAATACAATTTTACAAAATATACACAGCAATACTGCATTTAAATTAGTGTGCTGAAATACAACTTACCCTCTTCCCCATTGAGCATATTTTTCATCCTTTGCCGCTTGTTCCCCTGCTTTCTTTTTCTGGTCTTCTCTCTCAGAGTCTAGATCCCGTCTTTTTCCACTCTTATCTCGAAAAATAGTCTGTGCATTGCGCGATTCATCTACACAGATAGAAACATACATTTTGACAGTCTATGTCTAGCAGTGGTCACACATATTATTAAAGAAAGCAGTTTCAAACCTTCTAAAGGTTGGTTGTTTCTGTCTCTGCGTCTGTTTTCTTCTTGCTCTCTCCTCAGAACATCCACAGAAACAAGACCAGCCTTTCCACCGGAGAGCATTCTCTGGCTCTAAAAATACAATGCAGGATACTCACATACATTTAACTTTAAAGAAATTAAAACTGAAATAATGTTTAATGTAGCTCACATGTGACTGTCCTGGCCTACGAGGAGGTGACAAATCTTCATCAGAGCTCCTTTTGCTCTGAGGTCGTTTTCGAGGCGGTGACTGATCAGAGTCTGAATCCTGTCTTGTTCTGGACCGGCGTCTTGGCGGAGACTGGTCAGAGTCTGAAGCTTCTCTCATCACAGGCTTTTTTCGAGGAGGTGATTGATCGGAGTCCGAGTCATGTCTCTTCTTTCCTGGTGATGATCGATGATATTTAGGCGAGTGCTTTTGACTCGAGCTGTACTCACGTCGACTTCTCCTTGAAGGGGAAATATCAGGAGAGTTGTGGTGATTTCTTCTTGGAGGAGAAGCATCGGGGGAGTCATGGCGTTTTCGTCTCGGTGGAGATATATCAGGAGAATCATGGCGAACACGTCGTGGAGGTGAAATATCAGGAGAGTCATGGCGAATTCTGCCTGATGCAGCAGGTTCAGATTTTTCAGTATTATGTTCATTTCCATCTTCATCTCCCTCATTTTCATCAGCTGAAAAGAGAAGACCCAGCCGAATTAAGCAGGAGAAAATGGATGGATGGATGAAAAGAGAAGAATCGATTTGAGTACATTTTGTGTAACTGTTTTACTAACTACACTTTATCATTTTAATACCTCCAATAATTTTCCATCTATTACTGGATCTAAAAACTTCAAGACGTTTTATTTCTTCCGGTCGTTCATCAATCACTTCGGCAATCTGAAACATCAAAAGAAAAAGAGATTTAGTATTGAATGGTTCAACAAACAGATACTTTTAGATATTTTTGTTGGCATTAATGATAAATAATAATATAATAATAATACATTTTATTTAGTAGGCGCTTTTCTGGACACTCTATTTCAGCTTACAATAACATAAACAAATTAAATCCTATTAAGACATACAGTTAAAAGCATACAGATACAGTGACAGTATTTAATTGATTGATTTTATTTAGTACTTAGTATTGTGTTTAGAATTGTATTTAATCTTTAATATTTATATATGGTCTTATAGACTCCATTGACTCAACGAGGAACGGCTGCTTATAACTAATTTTAATGGATGAATTAGAAATAACAATCTCCTTACGTTCATTACATGCTGGGCTAGCACCACAACAAGACTTACCACGGGAGCTTCCTCCTCATCTTCTTCTTCTTTTTCTTTTTCTTTAGCTTCTTTAGCTATCTGCCTCCAGTCTATGTCATCGTCTACTATTTTAAGCCTTTAGGACAACAGAAATGTAAAAAAGAATAAGAAGTAAACGTAATGGTATAACTTTTGCTAGCTAGTGTGTTTAGCATTTAGCATAATATCTGCGCATCATTACAAGTTACTTCCAAAATATACAATAATGAGCGTACCCCTTTCCTTGCACTTTGGGTCGTTTCTTCTTAACCTTTCCCTTTGACGTTTTTGTGTCTTCACCGGATAAATAACGTTTCAGGTACTCTGTTTTGGATAATTCCGTAGCCTTGCTTGTCCCCACGGAAGCCGCCATCTTTATTTTCTGACTAAATTAAGGGAGACGGCAAGGGTCAAAAGAGGGTAACTAGTTACAGAAAAATAAATTAGCTTAACCTTATCAGTCTTCAGAAATTATCGATTTATTTTCATAATTCGATATATAGGCCTACTTTACCCAATAAACTTTAGTCATATTGTTCACAAATAAACAGTACCACATTTTTGTTCAAATGTTTTTTTATTTTTATTTATAAACTAAATAATGTTTTATCACATTATTATAACCTTTGCACATTATTATCCAAATAAAATAAAACCATTTATCATATTGCAATGCATGCATCTGACCAACATTTTATTTTTATTTTTAATTAAGCTAAGAAGAGAGCTTATCTTTATATGGCGAATGCTTCTAATTTTGAAGCCATTAAAGTCTCACTAGGTATATGTCCACACGTAGAGCACATGTATAGTAGATATTGGATATATTGCAATCCCACTGAATATTGTATGCCAATGCTCTTAAAAGGCAGATGGATATCATGTTAAAACTGCTATTGCACATTGTGTGAAATATAGATGTGATGTAGGCAAAGAACTTATGTAATTAATGATGCATTTGTTGAAAGAAGATGAGAAGAGCCATAACCCAGATGCAGGAAGTCTTCAGAATCACAGCTGAACATGGAAGCAGCTGATCTGTAAATGAAAAGCAAAACACAACATTAGTCACACATTTACTATTCTGATCTATTATTGGGCAGTCTGTACCTCTCTCTATGGTGATGGTGGCTGAATTCCCAGAGATCTTGCACATGTAGGTGGTGTTATGTGGGAGCGTCTCTGTGTAGCCAGTGAGCGTCATGCGGTACCCATGAGGCTCCAACTCTTCAACAACGCTTTTATCCCTAAACTGGGTTTCTGAAGCAGCTCCAGAAACATTGGTGCTGATCACAGCCTCTTTGCTGCCAGATGACCAGGAAAACTCATAACTATTAATGCGACTGGGTTTGGGTTCAACCAGGCAGTCGACACGAAGGTCCCTGTCATCCTCAATACACACCGAAATGTGGTCAGATTTGACTGGGATTAAAATCACTGTAATGGTACAAAAAGTTTTGAATGGTTGTTATGCATTAATAATACTTTGTAACAGTACATTGCAGGCTATTCTCAAGTATTATTAGATAATTAATTATTAATATTACTTTCCTTAAGTAAAAAGTAAGGGGCAACAACTTAAAAATGTAGACCATGTCATGTTCTACTACTGTCATTATAATTATGATTTTATTAGAGGTTTGTAAAAGGTCACCATGTATATTGGGTATCGCCACAGAATGACAGTAAACATATCTAACTATTTAATTACAGATGATTTTATTGATATTAAATACTTAAAAAAAAACATGTATTGTTAATGTGAGCAGGCTTGTCTCTCCACAGTTTTGACCTGACGTCACTATCTTGTCTCCAAGGAAATACAAATTTAAAGCCATAGAGTAACATTTGTATAATTTCCATGGAGACGGAAGTGAGCCCCCCCACCAGAAAAATCACATGAAATATCAAAAAGTATATTAAACATACCAAATTAGAAAAGCATTTTGTTCCAAAAGTAACAAAATCAACCTACCTCCCAGCACTCCATAGAAAAACAGAGATTTGATCATTGTGAAGATGCTGTATTGAAATAAGACACAAAGAATAGTCATATTAGAATGAAAGTATTGGGATATTGCAAAAAGGCAACCTCAAGTGTCCTTCAAATTAAGAGCATGTACTGGAGTGATAAACAGTAATTTGAGACATCTAATGTTGCGTAGGCTCTGTTATTAGAGCAACACTTACTGGCAGTACAATGCTACTGTTTACATTCAGAACCAGCTTGTTTTGCAAGTCATTGTGCATCCCCTGTGTCTCTGTCCAGCATCCTTGTGCAGCCTTACCTACTGTCAGAGCTGCAGTCTGTCAGGAGAATGGGTCTTTTTCCAGCTGCGTAGCAAACAGCCGATAGATGGTTCAGAACACAGCAGCACTGCAGAGCATCTCTCTTCTGGAATGATTTGGGAGAGAAACCGAGTGGTAGGGAGGCAGAGGGAGGGATGTGGCCGAAGTGGAGAGTGCTGATTTGCTTTTCTCTTCTGCAGAGACTGACGGGACAGCTGAGCACGGCAGACAACACGTGCTAGGACAAAACACAGCTCATCAGTTTTGGTCACATTAATTCATCTCACATACATTTCCCTTGTGCATTAAATTCTCTTCTATCTCATCCAGTAATATGAGATAGAAGAGATTCGTTCACTCTAAAGCGCAATCCATCATAAGGAAAATTACCAGTCAGAATCATATAATGTTGGATCTTGCATCGAAATAGAAAAAAAAGAAAACAATTTCACTGAATATTGCTCAGGAAATTTCTAGCATAGTCATACATAATAATTTATTTATTTATAGCGCACCTTTGTCGCCACCTACAGGCCACTAGAAATCATTCAAGTAAGTTGCGTCTGCGATAAATACTGATAAATCACATGTGCAACTTTATTGAAAAGGCTTATGTCAGAAATATTTGACAGGTGTTAAATTTCCCATCATTGATAACCACGCTGGAAACATGTTTGTATATACTATAGTTTATGGCTGTTGAAAAAGCTAAACTTCTTACTCTCATGTTGTTTAATCCTGAGGGCACTGTGTAAATTCTGAACATTACTTGGACTTTAATACGCTTAATAAAATAAATAAATAAAATAAAATGCGCGTTTGTAACATATATTGCTAGTACATTATTGTCTAGGTGACATTAGCAATTCCATAGACTTTGCTGTCCCGTTGGTGCCAGTGCGCCAGTGCAGAGGGATTTGGACACTAATGACCCAAACTATACTTACACCCCCCTCCATTCACTGTCCATTGAGTGTGTTGTTTTAAAATAGCCTGACCGAGCTTTTTCACTGTTTGGACCAGAAGGCTCATCTCTCTCACTGACAGCTAGTTGTCGGTCGGTATGAGGGAAGGCTATCTCGGAAATAATCTGCCCACGCGTTAAGCTGCTTTATCCCCGACAAGCCTGGAGCGGACAGGGCCTGCACCTCCACACAGCGCACCACTGGGGGGTCCGAGTTAGAATAGGAGAAAGAAAAGTGGAGGGGTGCTAGGTGAGGGGGTTTGGCACTTGTGCGCACGGAGGGAGAGTTTGGGAGGGCGCGCAGAGCTCTGGCGCATCTATGGAGCAGAGAGGACCCTGAAGACCTGAGCAGCAGCACTTTCAAAAGAGCCCAGAGGAATTTTGTTTACAATAAGGGAAAAGTAACGGAGGTTCTGCCATGGAAAACAAACTGTGGAGTTTAATTATGGGGATTTGTCTAATTTCAGGTAGGCTATAAATTAAAATCTTTAACTTCATGCTTACAATGTTGTTTATAGTTAGGCTACTAAATAATGAATAAAAAGGCAAACGAGTTATTCCTGATAATGTTTGACTGCGTGCACAAAGTAAATGTTAGTGTATGCATATATAGACTATATTATGGGTTTTAGCCTATTTCAACTAGGCTCATTTAAATGTTGCCTGTTAACTGATCAATGTGAAATAAATCAGAGTGCAGATTCAGCATAATGACAATTAATTTGGTATATTTGACAAAAACATAATAAGCATTTATGGCACGGGGCCTCTGACATATTATGATAAGGAGTTACTGATAAATGAGCAAAGTGAAAAGTGTAATTAAATAATCTGCTCTGAATCAAGAATTTAAATGCAGAAGTGCTGTGATTATTGGCCCTATTTTTAATTTCATGTATACTGTTTGTTACTGTAGATAGTAATAGTGATACAAAGCTAACTTTTCATAGTCCTTGGTCACAGTAGAGATTTGCAATGATGACAGATCTATGTCAGAAATCTTCTTTTTGAACTCACTCCTTCACAGTGGGCACATTAAGATGACTGGTAAAAATCAGATAACTAGAATAATTATAGCTCAATAATTAAATCTAAGTTATGGTGTGTTTACTTGCACAAATAAATCTACACTTGGTGACAGTCAATTCATGATTTTTTTTTTTTTTATTAAATAGGTCTAATGAATTTTACAGTAACTCTTTTAGTCTTTCATTTTTGTCTTCACTGCATTAATATGCTTGCTTTGTATAATTTTACTGTCAAAACAGACAGGCTTGAAAAATCAGAAACAAATCAGATGTAACTATACTTGACATTCCAATCAGCTAATGCTCTGATTTGTTGTATGCATAAACAATAACCATAACCAGATTTATGTGTTCAATTGTTGAGCAGGTGTGTACTTAGCTCTGACCTAACCTGTACATTGCACTTCCACATCTGCCCATTGTGGGAAAATGAATGAATGACTTTAGCTATTGTCCACTGTTAACAGGTGCAACATCCTACAGCTGGGACGTAAGATGGAGCAATAAAGCAAATGAATGGTTTTCAAAATGTGGCATGTCATTGGTGGTGTACAGTAGTATTTCACAGTTTGATTGAAAATTAAAGTACAAGAGTAAATTATGGCTTAGGCAGTCAGATGATTTGTTTGTCTTTTTTCTTTTTTTACTTGATCAAGATTTCTTTCTGATATGGAATCATATAGGATAAGCAATTCTTTATTTTCCTCTCCATTTCACTTTTCCATTAATGTCAGGAGCAACGAACCACTGGAGCACTGTGGCCTCTTTTGCTTTCACAATTAGGACTAGCTATAGGAAGATTAGCATATTGTGCATATTATACTGAAAAGTTGCAGGCAAAGCAACAACATCACTATGGTGACAAATGATCCACCCGGAAAGTTATGCAGTGCACCTTTAAGTTATGATGAGATTTGGTTCAGATTAAAAAAAAAAAAAAAGAAAAGTTTTAAAAGGGGGGTGCTATGATCAACCCTTTTGAGAAGAACTGACTCTTTAGTGCTCAACACATTTATGGTGGTGACATATGGATGTGTTAACCCTGGGACATCTGCTGTGATTGCTGCATGCAGTCAGAGTTAAACCCAATTCTTTGCTTGTTCCATAGTAATTTGCCTGTGTGCATATGTGTTTGTGAGTGGGATTGCCATGTTGAAGGGGATTAGCACTGCACTGGTGGCAGGAAGGGTGTAACAACATGATCACTGCCAAGCCCCAGCCTACTCACTATTGCTACTGTAAAAATAAATAAATTTAGATATACAGTCACCTATAGGAGGAGTATGACATCTCCAAAACCGTCAAAGAGTTGGCTGCCATCAGGTTGACTAGACTATTGTAAGAAAAAGTATCTTAGCATTACGGTGCTGTGGAAAAGTTTGTGTTGTTGTTCATAGTGCATATTTTCTAATGAGTTGCAGCCTTTGCAAACGGATTATTGTGTTAACTCATATTTCTACACTTCACTTTATTCTAATTTTGTCTGCATTTTTTCAGTGACAAAAAGTAAAAGAATAAAGTATTTTGCAACATGTATTTTCTGCACACAGCACAAACTCAGTAAAAAGGCTGAATGAAACTGCCAGAGAGACATCCACTTGAATTTGAGCATAATCCACAGCAGAGTCTACAGCTGGAGGCCAAACACTGACTCCCTGATGCAGAAATAATCCTGGGACACACATCACAAACAAACCAGCCTTCTGTCCCTTTTAAGCCTTTTTGTCTCCCTGTCTCTTGGGAGAATTGGCCTAACATTTTAAACTCTGATATCTGCCTCTGAGCGGATCTTCATTTATGTTTATTTGAATTACTCGCTGCCCATCTCTACAAATGGTGGTGAACATTGTAATCCACTTTTGAATAGGCACCAAGTTACAAGATGGAGTCCACAGTAATAACAGATGATGTAATAGTCGAGAGAGTGCCCCGAAATGAAGCAAGCAACATCTAGTTTAGGCAAAAATGCTCTCTGCCCATTTTACCCTAATGACTATCTTCAAATTCTCATAAGTATTTTTGATGAGATGTAAATATCAGACCACAATCCACTCAACATAGCACTCACAACTGAAATAGTGTCCATATTTTGATTTTATTTCTCAATGATCACCTTGGATCTTTCACAGCCAGTCCTCTGTCAGTAAAAGCTTGTAGTTTGGAGTTCAGACTTTGAAAGAATAAATTATTTTTGTGTTAAACAGCAATAATTAAATGTTCAGCAAATGAATATTGAAAGCCAATTTTAATTGCTGTGGAAAATATTGAGAAAAAAAACACACAAATCAGGAAGAAAATATATTTTTCTGGAAGCCATGAATGGATATGGTCAGAAAATCTCAAAACCTGCAGTTTCAGGTCAATAGGAGTATAAAACATGTGCAAATGGTTGTTTTATAAATTGACTTGATTCTGTCTCAAATCCTCACTGTCTGTATCTGATCCAGGTTCCTTTAGTATATTCTAAAAACCAGCAGAGCAAAGATGAGAAGTATATAATATAATCCCAGATCAATCACAGATCTGATGGACTAAAGATTAAACAGTTAATCTGCCTCTTTAACTGTTCCTCTGTATTTCATTTTCTGTTAGTTCAGGTTTTCTTTTGTTGACTGTAGACTTTGTATCAGACTTAGTTTGAATATATTTTAACAAATCTGTAAATTGCTATTGTGATGGTAAAACTGAGTGCATGTACATGGTTAATATTTGATCCAAACCTTCTCATTCATTTGTGGGCATAGCATTAAATATATTTTTGTATGCATGAATACTTTTGGTGATCTTATGTCCAACATCTTGTGACTAAAGAAAAGAGCAATGATGATGACCTTAACTGTCCTTAACTACCCCAAATCAGAAGACATTTCTATGTACTCGATATTTGAAAATAAACATACAGTGACAAAAACATACAGTAAAAAGTTAGCCCCTTTCCCATAGTAAAAACTACATTTGTTTGTCCATCTGCTTTACATTGTGTTGTCCAAAATGACTCATCACTTGTGTACAGTGTTTGAAAGATACAGGAAATCCGCTGAAAAAAGCCCCGTTATGTTGTGATGCACTGGCTGCTGCTGTAGGTCGTTGGACAATACAGCCATTGTCCCATGTTCCCATGCCCTTTTTCCTGCCCATGTGCTGCTATTTAAGCATTATCTTTCTGTGGCACGCTGAGGTCATTTCCCATAGAGCAAACAATAGAAGAATACAGGCTGGCTCAAAGGAAAAAAAGAGGAAGGTGAGACAGATACAGGCCGGAAGCATTTATTTAAAGCCTAAATATGAGACTTTTGATGTTTTATGTATTTTAGGGTAATGTATATTGCTTTATTACTATTCAAATATCAGCCACAAAATAATGAAATGCAATGGCAAACCTTAAGCCAGTCATAGTGGATTGTGGAGGTCTAGAGTGTAAAAAATATACATATTATAATAATATATTTAACTTTTAAAAAGAAAAACAAAGAGAAAAAAAGAAGGAAAGTACTGGCCAGTTGTATTAATACTTAATTATTTTGGATTAAAAAAATAAATATTCAAAAGAATAACATAGATAATCCTTAATAATAATTGTTATTGTTAATTATTTTATATTGTACACTGTTGTTATTGGTTGATTTTTGGCAAGAGTTTAGTTTTATCCATGCCATTGTGCTTAGAAGAGTGTGGTGTTTTTCACATGTGGTTTGTGTCATAAAGACAGTTAAGGGATAAATCAATGCAGCTGTCCTCTTAACATTAAAATACTCAATAATTTTCTACATATTTTAAAAAATACAATACTAATATGGAAAGCCCCTTTGGCCATAGATCCTGTATCTATCCTACATTGTTAGGGTGAGTGCAGGTTGTTCAAGCTTAAGGCATGTTATTGCGCATTTTATTACACACAACGTATTCATTTAGATGCATACTTTAATTTGAGCCTTAATAAAAACAAATATATCAAAGTACCATTAGCGGCATGGCCTCCAGTAATACTCAAGGTAAACCTGCTATAGTTTAAAAGCTGTATACTGTGTGTGCTTTAAATAGTAGGAACTTTGTATTAAGTTATTGCAGTTGCAGGTACTATCTTACCTTACTGATTTTTAACCTTTAGGGTCATTTTAATTTTACTTGAGCAGTGAATACAACTTTTTCTTCATTTCTTCAGATAAACATTGTCTGCCCTGTGGCAATGTAGGTTTATTATCTGTTCTTTTTGAGACTTTTCAACTGTATTTAAGAGACTGGTCCCTACATTGACGCGCACCAAATGGACAATTTCTATACATCCAAGTAGCACTCTTGGTTTCCTAACTATTGAAAATATATTGTTATTCTCTAAAGACCTACGTCTGGCATAGTTTTACATAGCATAGGTGAAATATACAAATTTTCTATCTATTTTGTTTTGCAGCTAAATAGAGCTTCCCCTAGAGAGGATGATCCAGGATGTCATTGTGCAGTGGCACATTTGTTTGTGTTTACTGAGGCATGAATGAGAATTAGAGCGGCCATTGTGACTATTTTCATCCAAAATAACTAAAATGGCATTTTGGTAAACAGTGACATGTTCATTTATTGTTAGTGTTTAGTGCAAAAGATTTGGAGAAGGAACCCAGGTGGGACAGTAGTGACAGTAATAGTAGTTGTAAATATTATTCAGTCTTATTTCTGACCTCTTGTCTGCTTACATAGTACACATTGACCCTGCAGTAAACACATGTGATGTGAGGTGAAGGTGCACAGTGGATTTGCTGAAGGAGATCATCAAGTCAGTCGTGTGCTTATTTATACCTCCCTTTAATCCTTCACCTTTGACCCCGCCTCACCTCTCACGCTGATGAACCATATCATGTTGGACAGTTAGGCTCAGATTAAAACGTTAGAATGCCATTATTTTGCCAAGCATATCTGAAGCATTTTATCAATACTTTCTTGAAGCATCTTTGTTTCAAACTTTAAAAAGCAATAGGTGTAATTACGTTTTCATCTCTCCATAGGGGTGCAGGGGCAGAGTGTGGAGATGGATGAAGAAAAGTCAGCGTTCGTGGGGTCAAAAGTTGAGCTGCGGTGTCGCTTCATCAACAGCTCTCCACCGGTCAAAATCTCACAAGTAACTGCAACAACAACAAAAACACTTAGTCACTGTACTACTGGTCACATTTGTTTCTTAAACAAGTGCAATAAATAATGCACATTTTCCATCTTAAAAATGCACTTGATGGTCATATAGTCCTTGCATGACACTTCTTCATATGTAACATTTCTGGTGAGAGCCACCTGCTTGTCTCCGATGAGATGTTATTGCTTATGTTATTATTATTGCTGGATTCATGCAATAAAACTCTGATTGTGAATGGATTTCCTCTCCATCACTCAGACGTGAAACTTGGTGCAGTCACGTGGAGAAAAATAAGTTTAATGCAATACTGTGAAATATTCCAGGAGAGGAGCAGGTGGTGAACCCTTCACCATAACATGTATAGTCACCTTCATTAAGGGCTCGTCAATTTAGACTGAACTATAATTTACAAATAGTCTGATACACATAAGCAAATGTAGGCTAATATAATAATATATTAATGGGTGGTAAATAGGCTTAAATAGTCAAAAGATCTCTGACCTTTTTGGTGTTTTCCAGGTGACGTGGCAGAAGCTGGTAAACGGCTCGAAACAGAATGTGGCCATTGCAAACCCGTCTCTGGGCGTTTCTGTGGCGCCACCGTACCGAGACCGTGTTACTTTTAAGAATGGAGCAGTGAGACGTAGAACTCCAAACCTGGAGGACACAACCATCAGCTTCTCATCTCTGCGTTTGTCTGATGAGGCGGCATACATCTGTGAATACACCACCTTCCCTGCTGGAAACAGAGAAAACACAGTCAACCTTACAGTCTTAGGTGAGACACAGCGTCTTTGGAAATGTAGAAGTAAAGACTCTATAGATCCTTTGCTGGGTCATCAGAATTCTGGAAAGGAGGCAATATTTATGTACCATAATACATTTTGTTTGACTGATTCTGTATCAGATCTAAATGCTCATATTTTTCAAATAATGTTTAACAAATAGTAAGATACAATTTGGAACTGAAAAAGAAATGCTTTAATTACTTTTTCAGCATACAAAATCATTTGTCAAATTAAAATGCACACAACAACACACAACATGCTGTTGTGTGCATTTTAATTTTACAAATGTTTTATGTCCTCCCTGACTTGATCTCACATGATTGGATTAAGTGGAAATTCAGAATAATGTCCATGTACATCTGTGTATGAGTTTTTTTTTAACTGTTTGTAAAAACATGCTGGTTTGTTGCATAATCCAGTTATAAACCATAATCCAATCCAGCATATGCAATATATTATGCAACATTTTATAGCAGATCATATATTTCAGATCACAAATCTATACTATTTTTCACAGTTCGACCAACAACCCAGATGAGTCTCTCCACACCAACACTTGTGGCGGCGCGATCATCAAAAGTAAAAACTCCAGTGGCCAGTTGTGTTTTAGCAAATGGAAAACCTCCAGGAACCATCAGGTAGGGGACTAAAGACATGCAAGAGAAAAAATGCAACTGTGATTTATGACTATAACATTTCAGTTAAATTTTATGGTTAGTAGATATGGCTCATCTAGTCAAATCAGGAATCTATTGTCCATCTATGAAATACATTGCAACTCATTACATTTTATTAACACTTATTACATATCTATATTACATTACTGTATATATTAAAACAATTTGTTGGCACCTTTTGCTATTCCGATATCTCTTTGTACGTTTCAGTAAAAAAAAAAAAAAAATGCTGTTATGACATACTCGTCACTTCATTCCCCACCACATTCATCAACATGTCCCTCTTTTGCTGCAATTTGAAATGGTCACCCCGTTTAGATGGGAAATGTATTTATATTTTTGGCAACGCTCCTCCTCCACACATGCCACGACAGATATCTTCTTATCATTATATGCAGGTGGGAGTCGCGTGTTCAGGGGGAGGTTAGCACCCGGGAGTACAGAAATGAAGACGGGACGTACACAGTGCAGAGTGACTACATCCTGGTCCCAAGTCGCGACACACACAGAGAGACGCTCACCTGCGTCACCACCTACAACGAAGAAGTGTTCACCGAGAGCGTTACCCTCGACATTCAGTGTAAGCATATAGATAGTACTAATTAAACACCTCTAAAGAAAGGTCACAAATGGGGTTATAAAAAAAAAAAATCACAATATATATTAGTATTGCAATATTTGCTAATCTAATACAATAATTGATATAGCAAGAAAATAAAGATATTGCAGCAGCACAAAGTTTTCCAACTCATAGAAATTTACAGTTTTGAATGTATAAAATAAGATTTGTTTTTGTCTTTTTTTTGGTTATTTTTTTATTTTGACAGTCAGACAGACAATTAAGGCATGTATTACTTTGTTTGATTATACTCACAGATGCACAAAACTTTCTACATATGCACCTTTTAACTCAAATATAAACTACAACTGTGTCACAGATGAGCCGGATGTCATGGTGGAAGGCTATGATGGAAATTGGTACGTGAACCGTGAAAACGTGCAGCTCAACTGTCTGGCTGATGCCAACCCGTCAGTGTCTCTGTACCAGTGGAGAATGTAAGTTGTGTTGTAATAACCAGTGTGTATTCAGTACCCAAGCAAGCAATGCCTTTTAATATCCCATTTCCTTTGTCTTACAGAATGAATGGTTCCATACCAGACACTGTTGAAATTCGTGACAACCTCCTCATTTTCAAAGGCCCAGTGACATATGAACTTCAAGGGACCTACGTGTGTGAGGCCACTAACAGCATCGGGACACGTGCTGCATCAGTGGACATCAGTGTAATTGGTACACAGCTTTATTATCCATTTTCAGTAATTAGAATATAAACCAGAAAAGGAGTTCATCCTAAAAATATACATTGTAACTCTGGTTTTGTTTTATAGACAAGCCTTTACCTCAGATTGCCACCAGTGACGTGGTCAGTGTCATCGCTCTATTATTGGCTGCTGGGGTCCTACTGGGCATCACCATCACCGTCCTCATCCTGAAAATCAGGAGTCGCAAAGACAACTCATCGTGAGTGACGCCTTTATGAATAAAACAACAACAATAACAAAATGGTTTCTTTGTATGTACTGACATATTCTGTATTTGTTCTGTCTGATTAGAAATGACTCTTCATCCAAAAAGATGTCCCAGACACTGAGAAAGAGGCCAGACGATTTCCAGGTAGGGCTGTGCAATTGATCGAATATGAATTAAAATATAGGCATTCAGTCATTTTAATTCCCAATGATATATTTGGTTCTTTTTAAACAAGAGGTCCACAGCCAGTCCTCTGAGTAAAAGCATGTGGTTTGAAGCACAGCTCAGACTTGCAGGGGGAATTGTACCATTTTCTTGATGGTGTTTATTAAAACTCTGTTTTATTTATTTTCTTGTATTTAGTTAATTTAGTTATTAATTTAGTTTAGTTTTTAAAATTTATACCACTACAATTTCATAATTTTTATTTACCTCCCCAGCATTCAAGCAGATTTTACGAGGAGCTTCCAAACACAGCAGACTACGTGAGCTACCGACTGGCCTGTAACAAGGAGGACTTTCCGGAGCCCTACTCACCCCCCATCCAGCCCCCTCTCTCCTTTCTGCCCCAGCAGCCCTACCATGCTCCTTCACAGCCCAACACTGGCACAAGCAGTGGCAGCAGCGGGTGCACAACCTCCAGAAATACTTTCTCCCCTCCGACACACACAACCGCCATCTTTAAATACCCCTCTGTTCCAGGACTGACCTCTCCGCCCATAGGTGCAGCATATACCTTTCCCAAAGAACAATATGTCTAAAATAAGTCAAAATGGTCTAAAATAATGTACAATTTTGTTTCTAACTTTGGGCAGTATTTTTCTTTCTTACTGGAGGTGGACAGTGCAGCATTTGGGCCAAAAACAGTCAAATTTTTGAATTAAATTGTTACTTTGTTTTTGTAAGCGTAAATATTGTTTGACTTTATCCACACAAATATGTTGTTTCTTTAGTTTTATTCCAACAATGATACCAAACACAAGTCTTTGTCCAGACCACATCCATGAGTATAAAAACGTGTAAGTTGGTGGTTCAAATATTACTGCTGTTGCACTACAAAAAAGAACTGATATTTATCCTTTTAGTAAAATACATTTGTATGGCTGGACTGCCTAATTTTTTGTGTGTCAAAAAAACTTTACAGATAATAAATGATAAAAGTGTTTGTTTTTCACTCTGGTCCTGTGTGGTGAGGTCGATCCTTGAAACATTGTCCCTTAAATGGTCTTTATGTGGACAGACCAATCAGTGTCTAAAGCTATTTTAGACACCTTCCATGTGACACATTATTTGAAATATAAAAAATAATTACATTTTGATATTTTGGGCATTGTAGAACATCTGTATTGAGCCATAGATCACACTCTTGTTTTGTCATGGACCATGTACTTGCTTTATGTTGCTTCTACGAGGTGATATCTGGTGGGTGAGACAATAAGAGCCTCTATATGTTTGAACCTTGTTGTGTTAAGTTGCACAGCATCCAGTCACACTTCATTTTCTGTTGGTCTAATGTCCACCCCTACATCTACATCCTTTGCTCTTTACAGCATGGACAAGGCCCAGTGTCCCATTTTTCAAAGCAAAAGTATTTAATTGTAAAAAAAAAAAAAAAAAAAGTGTACATGTATTTTATATTATTTACATTTCTCTTTTGGAAGATAATGTTTTTATTCACAAATATTTTCTTGTTTCTAATTTTGTTTTAATTTATGTTACCTGTGGGGTTTTAGTATTCATTGACGCTGGCTGTTCATGAACATTGGCTTTTAGTAATAAAAATCACAAACATGTGTGAAGCTAATTTTGACTGGACAAACACTGCACCACTGCACCTTTTATAAAACTACACTGTAATGAGACCACTAGACTATGGTACAGTACTTTTACATTTAAAAATCCCTTTATTATGTGCTAATAATGTTTGAAATTTGAAACCAAAACTTCACATTATATGATTTAAAATAAAGCCATTAACAAACTTGAATTGACAAACTACAACAGGAAACATATACATCAAATGCAGGACATGACGTCTGTTTAAGAATTCATAAAAGGGAGCAGGAGAATGGCCACTTAAAGGCCACTCAGTTTTACTTGAACCTGACCCTAATGAGAAGATATCATTTCCTCTGTTGCCACGTAACTATACACTGTTGATCCGATGTCAAGCTCAGCTCATTTTGGGTCAGTACGAATAAGACAGGCTAAAACTTTAACTGACTACATTTTCAGTAGCTTTATATGTCAATCCAGAAATATATGAAATCCTCATGATAAAATGTAGACATAAATGGTTTATATATATCGTCATCTTCCTAAAATAATCGCATAAGTAATTTTTTCAGGTTTTTCAAGAAACACAAAAAACTCCCCCCAAAATTGAAATGATGGCATAAATTATGGCAAAGTAAACTTAGGCAAAAAGTGACTTAAGTGATTATTTTAGGAAGGTGACAATATATAATTCAACTGTCTTTTGTGAACAGATGAATTCAACATTTGGTTAAGAATTGTTTTGTCAAAAAATACCTAGATACAAAAATAATAAACCAGTATAAAAACTAGATATTTTCATGAACAAATATATATTTTGAATTTTCCTTAATTGAGTTTATTATTATATTGAGTTTAAAATATTAGTACTTTGATTGGTCGAGAAACCAACATATTTATTGTGTAGCAATATGTTGTTTGAGCATATTAAAAAAAAACCTGACTTTTTGAAGATGTTTGAGCGTATGACATTTTACAAGTTTGCCAGAGCAATTACTGACAAATGCCAACATTAGGTTTTGAGGAGTACTTAGCAACAGAAGACAGACTAGCACAAAGCTTTAAGATAAGTCTTATAAACAACAGTTCCAGTTCCCATGTTCACTCTTCCTCATCTGTGCTTGTCTTAAATAGCCAAGCTCGATCTTTATGCTTTGCCACTGCCCCAAAATCTTACAACACTCCTGTATTACACTATTCAACAAAATAGAAATACTATTTGAGACGCACAAGAAAGCACTGAGTTTGAAGAAAAAAAAAGTTATTATATAGCTTACACTGCTTCTCAAACTGTGGGGCGGCAATTGGTGGCACCTGGGTAGTGATGTATGGAGCCCTCTGCAGTTTGCACTTTTATTTTCTGTCCTCATTTTGTTAATCATTATTGAGATGAACCAATTTGTTTAATTCTAGGTTGCTTTTGTCTTATTTTAAACAATACTTATCCCTAATGTAAACCCAATCTGGTCTTGTTTTAGATAGAGTGGTGGTACTCAAAAAAACAGATTGGGAGGTAGTTGGTGTGAAAGGTTTAAGAACCCCTGACCTCATTTGGTTACAGAAGCAGCCACTCAATCTGGACAATGAGACTGGACTTGTTTGCTTTCCAGGAGAAGCACTTTAATTCATTCATGACTCACTGAACTCATTAAGGCATTTGGCTGATTACTCTTGCTCTAGTATTTAACAATATTTAACAGAAATCATGTAAAATAAATGTGCATTATTCACATGACTAAATTCAATAAATATTGTTTCCAAATTATGGCTTATTTTAATGTAATTATATAATGCAATTTTCTAATGTTATAACATTTGAGTGTAAGTTGCAGAAGATTTAAAAAGAGCATTGCAATTACTATTTACTATAAGTATTTAAGTTCAGTAGACTTTGATCATCTAGAGCTGTACTAGATTCAAACCACTATTTTTTTACTAATTACCCTTTCTAAAAATGTTCTGTTTTCATTATAATTTGAAGCATGATTAAAAACATTATCTCTGCTAAAACACATGGCCCGTTTATAATGTCAGGCGCTGTAGTGTTTCTTACTATTGGCTGGTCTGAGGAAAACTGATGCACTGAGCAGCTTCATTCATGAAGAATGAGTTGGTGTCTGGTTACTCTTCTCTTATCGGCCCTGGCTCACCTCTCTCTTTGGTCAAAACATCACTGCCCTAACCTTTATAATAACACCAGTCATTCACACGCTGCATTGTGGGTAATTAATACTTAGATGAATAACAAGGCCAAACACTACAGTTGACTAGAAACACCATTGTATTTTCAATTCATGCTGATTCTCATTTCATGGTTGATCAAAATAGTGTCCATTCAAAATAATAGTAAAAGCAGGTAATGAATAATTCCTGAATGTCCAAAATAAAATAGACACATATAATTTAACACTCACAAGAAACAAAAAAGCAAAAACATGAAGACATCACAGTTTATACACTGAAATGTATAATTCCCCAAAGTTTAAGTAGACAGCAAAGGCACCAGCTTCAGAAAAAATCAAAGGAAAAGCCCAACAATATCTTCAAAGTGAGACTTTTGAGCAAAAACAAACTGGTACTTCCTGTTTATATGACTAACTTATGAAACACAGGCCATTTTGTAAGTTACTATGAAAAGACACACCCTTAAACTATTTAATAAACAATAAATGTGTCCTTATCATAGACTGATCAATATCTCTTTCCTAATTAAATAATAATAATACATTAAATAATAAAAATACTACTACTACTACAACTACTACAACTACTACTACTACTACTACTACTACTACTACTACTACTACTACTACTACTAATAATAATAATAATAATAATAATAATACATTTGCTAAAGTGCAATTAAAATTTCAAGTATATTCTACAGCTTCAGTCTTTTAACAATGACCTTTAGAGCTATAGTATTACAACACATACTAGATTATAAAAATACAAAATGATATTGCTTGAGTAAAGGTATTTAGTTGAAGGTATTCAGTTTTGACTAAGAATTATTGTGTGTGAGGCAAAGTAACCTGTGCAGGTATGTGGGGCCCATGTATAATAAATGAGGGGGTATCACTGTGCTATTCTAACCGAGGCAGAAAGGGAGAAAGGAAAAAAACACATCAATAATTGAAGCCAAATCAGTTTAGAGCGCCTTCAGCCCTCCTCCTGTCAGTGCAATGAAGTCAGTGCATGCAAGTAGTGTCTGTGACAGCAGCTGAGCTACTGAGTTCATCTGTTTATGTTTTGGAGACATTTTTGAAAACATTTTTGAAAAGTTTTGTAGTGAAGAGGCAGTGACACTGTGCATCATCATGATACCATGGTGGACCCATTGCTGCTGTCTTTTCTGTGCAGGAGCCTGCTTCTAGTCTCCGCTTATGGTAAGAATATGCAACATTTTACCTATGCCTAAATTTATGTGATGAGGTCAACAGACATTTCTTTAAGCCACATCATTATTGTGGTTAGAGTAAGAAATGAAAAATATATTTTATTTTAAAATAGATTTGGAAGTTAGATATGGAAGTTTGTTGGTAGAGGTTGTTGTTTTGGATGAAATGTTTCACCGAATGGCAAGCAGGGTACAAAACCAAACCAAGTACTTTTCTGGCAATAAATACACCTGTCACTGAATAAATGAAAGGTGGTAGACTTTAAAATATGATACTGTGAAACATTCAGGCAATACAAAATAGTAGGTGACAAATTCTTACTTAATACAGTGCAGCTTTAATTCTATATAAACAAAAGGTTAAATTCCCCCATAATTAAAAAAATAAATAAGCTGACTTATTCATAGGTGTGCTATTAAAGTGTGACGTTTTCCCTGGAAGTAACTCATCTTGTAACTTTACACTTGCAGGGTACATGACACCGCCTGTGCCTTTTCCATCATCACTGGAGAAGCTCGTGCCGAATCCGAGCGGGGAGGTGGTGTACCAAAAGTCCAGTGTGTATGGTGTCGTGGACAGAGCTGTGATCCTCGACTGTGGCCCAGCTACACTGCTACCTGATATCTACATATGGAGTTTCACCAAACCTGGCTCTCAGGAAATCAAAAATGTGGTGTATGATTTGGGCAAAGGGCACCGGATGCAGGTCCTTGCCCGGACTCTGGGGCAGGTCACAGTCATTTCCAACACTGCATCTCTCAGTATTGAGCAGCTGGCACTGGCTGCTCATGGAGTGTTCACGTGCCAGGCCATTTATGATACAGCCACAGAGGCACGCTTCTACTACTACTACGTGTACCTGACTGTCCGTGGTAAGGAACAGGACATGGATGACACTGGTGTTACTGCTGCAACGTATTACCGTGCCTGTGTGAATGCCAGCAGGTGTAATTAAAATTGTATGACTGGTGGTGGTAGTGATCAAAAGAGACTGTCTTTGATCACTGAATGAATAAATAAGAGGATTTGCTTTAATGACATGCTGTCAAATATCGGCAAAGCATTAACATTTCTATGGAGACAAGCTGGTGACGGACCCTCAAAGAATCACCTTTAAACATCAGAATATGATAGGCCCATGTTTAGTAACTTTATCATTGTATTATCATGTAGGCCTACTATAACATTGTAGCCTAATATTAACAGTAGAAGGGTAATTAGTGGAGGGAGATTAATTTACCATACAAAAAACAAAGTCACTTTTTTGTTTTTTTTATTCCAGTTCCCATCAGCAAACCCTACCTGGAGGTAAGCGAGTCCTCTCCGGTGGAGGGAAACACTGTTTGGATGCGCTGTAATCTGGAGAATGGGACGGGCCCTATACAGTACGAGTGGCACCATGAAAACATGAACGGCAGTGTGACGGTGTTTGGACAGGGAAACTCTAGTGTCATTGATGTGAACAACATCAACCGCAACAACACCGGGTGGTACCGGTGCCGGGCCCGAAACCCAGTCAACAGCGAACAGTCAGACCGCACCTGGTTGAGCATTATATGTAAGTATTCCCATGTCACTGCAGGTAGAATAAAAAGAATAAAAATTCAAAAACAATATATAAAGATGATCAAATGCCATTATACCCAGGCACTAAACTACTTTATTACTACTTTGCTATTATCTTTGGGCTCAAAAAATGTGTGCTTCACTAGCCTTTGATGGCCCCAGACTTGTGCAAGTCTTTAAAGGAGATATGGTATACTAAATAAATCTTTAACCATGTTGTAATGGTTTTCCCTCATCAGTTCAGTGAGATTAAACCATTTGTAATCTGAATGGTTCCTGCATGTGAGGAATCCTGCAGCAGAGAATCTGCAGTTTTGTATAGGTCAATTTGTGTTTGTATAGGTCAAATTGTGTTACACTTAATAAAATGTAGAACTATGATCTGTGCATGTGATATGTAACATATTATGTCTTTTTAAGGGTTTAACAAAAACGTTATTAATTTATAAATTCTGGTGAACTTGTATGCATCATCCAGCCCAAACCCAAAAGCCATGTATCTTAAATAGTTCTTTTAATTTGTTTCTTTAAAATCTTGAATCAATTATAAATCAATCAGAGGGTAATCACCATTAAAGTATGATATGATAGTCAAAGTAATACTTGGTAATATTTGGGACATTTTACTTCTGTGACTATTAACTATTCTTTCCACAGTTGGTCCTGATGTTCCCCAAATTGACGTGACTCCGTACACAATGACAGAGCGAGGATACTCAGCTTTGGAGAGAGAGACTGTCTCTTTGATGTGCCAGGCTCAGTCTAACCCTCCCAGTCAATACGTGTGGCTCTATAACAACTCTCAGGTCTTTGGCGGACCCCAATATACCATCACCAAGATCCTCCGAATGCACACAGGAGACTACACCTGCCTCGCTCAGAACACCTACCTGAACACCCGCTCCAAGAAGTCCATCAGCCTGACTGTCTACTGTGAGTGGGACCTAAATCTTGACTTTCTTTTA
>KN490768.1:3666-17910 GCA_000787155.1 Scartelaos histophorus | reverse complement strand
TACTCCTCCTGACTCGCCCACTAATACCTTATTAGACTAATGTGGACAACATCAAATCGGTTGGAGGTTAAACACAACCAAAGGTCACACATAAGTCCACTGGATTATAAGGCCACTGTGGATTTTTGAGACAATAGAATGATTTTAGATGCGCCTTATAGTCCGAAAAATACGGAAGTTTTTGTGAGCATTTATGCACTTTAAGACATAATTCATCTACGTTTTTGATGAGAAAACAACATTTTAACAGACAGTAGATTCGAAAACAGCGTAATATGAGCCCTTTAACCTTTATATTAATGATGATATTAATGAAGGTATTAAAAATGAACACTTGAATCTATAACGCTACCAGTCTATTAATATTTCCTCTAGTTTTCTTCATCGGGGGGGTTTTTAGTCATTAACACCCCTGCAGGAAACAACCAGCACAAGCGACACACTGCCTGACAGCCTGCGATTTAGACACTAGAAACAAACTCACCATGGGGCCACTGTTGGTTTTTGAGAAAATGTCATAATTTTAGTTGCACCTTATAGTCCGAAAAATATGGTAATTGTGTTAGTTTAATTTTACTGAATACAGACAAGTCAAATGTACCTGATACTACAGCAGTAAAATGTACTTAAAAAGAGTCTAGTAAATCTTACAAGTTTGTTTGCTTTGTTTTGTTTTTCAGTGCTGGAAATGCCTGTTTCTACTGAATTAATCTGTTAACTTGAAAACTACCAAGTGACATCACAAGGTGGAACAGAGCACGTAAACAGACTAATAAAGCAGGATTACTCAAACGCGAATGAAACAAAAAACAGGACTTAAAGCTCACAGGAATCAATTCAGCGTCATATACGACCTTTAATATTTCAGTGGGTTGTGAAAAAAGAAAAAAAATCTGACTTTTTCTCATATTTTTGCGAATGTTCGTCTGACTTTCAGCTTGAATTCAGACTTTATTTTCCCAAGCAATCATTTTTATAGTTTGCTGGGAAACAACAGAGCCCTATTTCGAAAAACAATAATTTGACATTTGGTTTGAAAAAAAAAAAAAAATGCTGCGTCTGGTAGTCATCCTGTCTCACGTAGAATAACTTTTCCCCCCATTATCTGTGCATTGATTTAGAGACTAGAACAGACTGTCTGCACTAAAGTCAAACAAGCAGAGAGGCCCTTTGCATAATCCATACATTAAAGTCGGAGCTGTGTCGTTTCCCCGGGCGGCGCTTCGTGTACACAGCAGAGAGAGCGCATTATTATTAGACAATTAAACCTCAAAATGACTCTGACCTTTTAGAATAACAAGAGAATCTATGGAGCACATACATGAAGGATGAAGGACGTCAGGATGGAGCCGCTGCCGACCTCCGGGCTCAGAAGGGAACACAGCGTTATCATAAAACGGCGATTTATTTTCAGGCAAGATGGCGCCCGGGACAAGGACGCCGTGTCGTGAGAAGAATCCAATTAGGCACGGCGACAAAACGAATAAATAGGTCATAACGCAACGACGCGGGGAGTTATCGATCCGACCGCGAGTTCGAGTTAGCGTCGGTTATCTATACTCGCGCCGACGGCCGAGAAACGAAGAAGAAAAACGAGCCGGCGGATCCTGGCTCGCGTCGGATTGATGTGCGGAGCGATGCGAGGGGAGTTTTAACACGAGTCTCGCGCTGGAAGTGTTCGCGACCAATGATCGGAGTGTCCGACACATGATTCAGGCCGATGCGCGACGGCAGAACGAGAACTCAAACTAACAAAGAGCGAAGCTGAAAACGGCCCTAGACTTTTACCCCACCATTTGGCTTCGGCCCACGGTCAGACTTGGTGACCTGGGCCACAACTTGGCCGCAAGATGGAAACTGAGGACTGTGCAAGCTTGATCGTTGCGAGTGTTTGAACTTTTAGTGTTTAAACAAGAGAGAAATGTGACAAAAAGGTTAATTCCGGTCTGAGAAGTGTGTGACGAGGGGTTTTACAGCCTTAAAACATACATTATATATACTTGTAAAAAATAAAGCTGACTACCCTAATGTCTTTCGCATTAGAGAGACACGTTTTTCACATTAGCAGGTGTGGTTGGACCATCTCACGTTTTAACGAAGTACTTTCACCTTATTTTGTGTGGTTCCACTTCCTTCTACTGGCCATTCCAGCAATTGACAAGTAACCAGCACCTTCTAAAAACAGTAAGAACTCAGGCTGTACAGGTGTGTGCATAATGTGCCTTTAATCCACTAGAGTACTGAGGGTAACACTTTCAATATTGTCAGTAAAATCCACGGCCTGGAGCCTTTGAGTCAGTCACACAGGTTAAACACTCAACAACATCCTGTATTATACATGTACATCGCCTGTAACATGTCGACACGAGCGCCCAGTGAGTCAGCAGTGAAGTGTGTTAACATCTCCTTAACACGTGTGTGTGTGTGTGTGCGTACACCGGTGTGTGAGTGTGTGTGTTTGGGTGTGTTTGGGTGAGTGGTTTCTTGATGTAAAGTGCTTTCAGAGCTTTGAAGGTGGAAAATCTCTATAAGAATGTGCCTGTTTACATGAGATTCTTCTGCTGAGGTGGAGCTGTGTTGCGGCAAATCTTTAGAGATGATTTTTTTTTTTACTAACATGCTGATGTGCACTTCCTGTTTATCAGACAATAAAACACTTTATAATTACACACAGACAGCACATGGTACTTATTTTGACCTCAAGATCTAGTTATGTAAATATCTGTTTTGTTTTCTCAGTGAAACAGGAAGTGCTCTACAGAAAAACTGCCCCGTTGAACTGAATTTAGCGACAGATATAACAAGTGTACATAACTATTGGTGGATGAAGTGCATAATTTTTAGTAAAAGTGGATACCAGAGCAGAATAAATACTCAAGTAAAAATAAGTACCACATGAAAAGTCTCAACAAATATGTTAAAAATAAACATTTCCTTTTCAGCAGGTCTCAAACACTGATAAAAACATAATTTTACTTTTCGGTCCTGTTCAAAGATGTGGTGAAGTAGAAAGTACAGATAAAGTAAAAGTAAAAGTATCTATTTGAAAATGTACTCAAGTAAAGTACAGATGCCTACACTGTTTTTAGCACTTCTTTTCCTCCGTTAGGTTCCTCTGCTCATTAGCCCAGTCAGATCTCCTCCAGCCCCATTTCCTCCCATGAGCGTCCACACGGCGTCTGGATTAACACATCCTCGTGTCTCTTTGCATGTCATGTTTGAGATGACACATGAAACACCCCCGCGATGAAAAGTCCACATCCATCAGACCGAGCGCTCTGGGCCGTGCTAAAACTCAGCTCGAATTTCACACGTTTCTATTGATGTGACAGAGGCGGCAGTCGGACGGGCTGGAGATCTCCTCCATGAGCCGAGCTCGGCGGTGGACCTCTAATGACTGACACTGTCCCCACAGGCCTCTGCACGGGACCTCACGAGGCCCGACTCAATCATATTGTTCACATAAAGCTCCTATATTTCACTAGATGGATTCTGCTGATTCTTTTAGTTCTTTTGTAATATTGTTACCTCCTCAAAAACAGAACACACACTTATGTATTATTATGTATTATTAGTGTGCACACATCTCCAAACTCAAACCGCTCCTCAACTCCTTTTCAACTTAAGATAAGATAAGATGTGTCTTTATTAGTCCCACAGTGGGGAAATTCTAGTGTTGCAACACACAGTTCAAGAACAGCAAGAAAATTGTAACAGGCAATAAAACAAGATAATAGTTCATGGCTTAAAAATAAATATAAAAAATAATTAAAAAATAAACTTTCGAGAGTTTTGGTGGAGCAAAAATATAAAATACCAAAACTATTATGTAGAATAAAAGTAACAGTGCAGCATTTGAACAGAATAAATCTCAGTAAAGTGACTTCAGTTTATTATAATGTTATCCATCCATTCATCCATTTTTTCCCGCTTAATCCTGCTGGGTCGCGGGGGCAGCACGCCGCCCATTACACTGTGCACCAGACCCAGACCCTTGAAGCCCTCCTCTGCAGAGGAGGGGGTCCCTGCTCATAGGGGCATGTTGCATGTTTTTGGTTGATGGGGGAAACCGGAGTACCCGGAGGAAACCCATCCAGACACGGGGAGGAAACATGCAAACTTCGATCCCCGGTAAGGTTGCAAACCCGCAACCTTCTTGCTGTGAGGCCTGAGTGTTGCCACTCAGCCACTGTGCCACCATTTTATAATGTTATTATAATGTTATTTATAATGTTATTTACAGTAATATGACTCTGTTTATGTACAGCAGCATTAGACAGGATTAACTGCTTCCTGTTACTGACCGTGTAGAGTAAGATGGATTCTCATGATATTTGTGAGTTCTAAATCCATCTTGGTTTGTGCAGACGCCAAAGGTGAAACGCCCAAACAAACCAAAACCAACATGGAGACACCACCAGACGTACTTCAGCCTATTTTAGCTTCAACACAAACTATTGTATTTGTAAAAAAACATGCAGAGGGTAAGAGCTTTGTGCATCTGTGGACGGGGAAGATGTCGGTGTTTTTCTTTTTACTGAATGCAAGAAAAGTTAGATTTTTTTTTTCGTCTTGTTCTGCTGTTGTAACTCTCTAACCAATCGGATTGAAATAGCTGTCATGAAGTTCGTCGCTTTCTGATAGCTGAAAGTTGGAGAACTGCTTCAGATTGATCATGTATAGACCTGACACACCGATGAATCTGGTGTGAGGAGGTTAGTGTTTGGTTCAGTCTGCAGGGCCCTGGACCCAAAGACACTTTCCAGAGCTTTGTTTGTTCGCTCTGTGGGGAACGAGCTACGACTGAAGTCACAGCTGCCCTGGGGTGGACTAATGGACGCTGCCAATCTGTGCCATTTGTACCATTACACTGTTGGACTTGATATTCCCGGCGGTCGCCCGTCCGATCAGGCTTTGACAAGGAGGTTTGACCACGTACGATTTATGTGCTCCCGTCTTCACTGAGTAATCTCGGAGAGTGCCTCGGTTTGGTCATATATCACACGTACGTGCAGCAGATATTCGCGTTGCCGCTGGTGTTCTGGTGCTAAGATCACCGACCAGTTGGGTTTTATTGATAATATCTTTCTGACGGCCACTTTTATATCCAGCTAGAGTCAGAAACTTAGCCAGGAGTACCTAACTGGAGGATAAGCCTTTGATTTACAGCGGCCTTTGAAAAATTTCATCATACTGTATCTGCCCCTTTAAACTGTTATACGCACTGTTAGCATTTGGCAATTAGCAGCTAGCGAGAGCCGTTGCATTACTGGGCCTTCAAAGTCAGACGTAAAAGCTGGTTTTCTACTCTCCGGGGAAACGAATTAACTAAATGTGTGCGAGTGTGAGCGAGTGTGTGTATATGTTTGAGCGCTCAGCAGGGGGCGATGTTTGCGAAATGTGGGCTGTGGAGTTAAACTGCAGCTTTGAATCATGGGACTTCCCACTGGGGCTGATGCACATGTGTCACGGGGTAACTTTTTTTTTTACCTTTTAAAGTGGTTGTGGATTGAACCGTAGTGAGGTCTTGAAAAAGATGGAAGAGAAAGAAGTTTTTGTTGAAGAAATTGTGAATTGAAGAGTCTTTTTCACTTAAATTTGTCCAGGTTTTCTCAGTAATTTGAATCAATTTGAACTAAGAAATGAGATGAGAACCATGGCACAGTGTAACGTTGGGTTCATTTGACTCCTTACGTCCTCCAGATCTTTCTGAGACCTTTCTCCAGACTCCTCTCTCACATGTTCAACCTCTTTTTGACCCTTTTTACTTTACTTCTCCATGTTTCTTCTCTGCTGTGGACAATTCCCTCTCCGGTTGTGTTTTTCTTCTCTTTTAGGTCTTAAGTCTTTCCAGTTCCTCTGCTTCTCCATGTGGTCACTACTTTCTCTTTCACAAACTGGAAATCGTTCTCCAGGGTTTCGTGATCTGATTTTTTTTCAGTCATGTCCAGCAAGCGGCGCATGACCTTGTCCTTTTCTCTGAGGATCTTTTCAAGCTCTGTGATCCTCTCCCTCTCTTCTTTAAGCTCCTGCTGACCCATCTCAACATGCTCCAGAGCTTTCCTGATCTTCTCTTCACTTTCCTCAAGGGGTTTCTTTGTCAGGAGCTGTTCTGCCTCTAATCTGGCAATCTTCTCAATGTTCTGCTCCATTGTCTCCTGCAGCTGCTTTGGTCTAAGCTTCCGTTTCTTCCAAATGTCTTTTACTCTGTTCAAAATCTTCGCTCTGGCTTTTGTTGATCTGTACCTGGACCTCAAACTTGTTCTGGAAGTCCCTCTCCAGAACCTTTTCAACCAATATTTGCCCTGCTTGGTTGGTCTTTTCCAATTCTGCCTTTAGCCGTGCAGTTCTCTGGTCCATCTATGGGATTCCAGGACTGATACAATTAAATAAATGGTGATTTGGAAAGAAAATCTCATTTACTTTCACATTTCCAATATATTTTACCTTATCATTTTTTCCAGCCTCTCATAGTCCCCATGGAATTGAGTTTATACTCGTATCAGTTGTAATAATCAGTTATTCTCAATCCAATCCACTTTATTTCTACAGCACATTTTCTAAACATGACAAATTAAAACAATAAAATTAAATAAAATAAGTAAAAGACACAAAGAACCACACAACTCGCGCGGTGTTAAGAGCCAGAGAATAAAAGTGGGTCTTAAGACGAGACTTAAAACACTCCACTGTCGGGGCTGTGTAATTAAAAGCAAAAAGCAGAATGGGCCTCGCCTGAGCCTTTCATTTGGAGCGTTTCAGTGCTGACATCCAGTTGGTTTAAACCGAAAATGACTCTTTGTCCAAAGGGTTGTCCAAAGTATCCAAAATCAGATACAAGTCAATACTAAAACCAGGTTCCAAAGGTATGCAAAGAACTTTTACATTAAGAAAACCTTTACATTTAGTGTCATAGCTCAGCCCTGTTTTACTCTGAATATAGCGCTACAACCAAAAAGACTGTGAGAATGTAAAAATGTGTGTAAGTCCTGTCCAATTTCTTCAGTTAAAAAGGTTCAAATTTCATAACAGTACCTCTGACCTCCATTTTTTCACAAATCCTGAGTTATTCTGCGCATTTTTTGTTCTTAAAGTGTCAAATGTTCATGTGGTGCGACCGTCCGCCCTTAACTGATGATTTTTAAACTTCTTTAAAATGACTCTAAATTTTATCAAATTTAATTTCTTTCTTTTTTGTCATATTTTCTGAAGTGTTTTTAGTCCCACATGAAATT
Organism: Scartelaos histophorus; assembly: GCA_000787155.1. Lineage (NCBI taxonomy): Eukaryota > Metazoa > Chordata > Actinopteri > Gobiiformes > Gobiidae > Scartelaos > Scartelaos histophorus. The sequence continues at coordinate 10,675 of KN490768.1, read as the reverse complement.
TCATCTACAATATTCAAACAAATATTGTCCGAGCGTGTCCATTTTTTCAAATTTCATGTTTTCATGTTTTCAAATCTCAATCTCATGTTCATATGACTCAGAACTCAAATGTTTTAGAAAATAAAACAATTTTAAGATCATTCTCGGTCGCACCACATGACATTTTTTAAGGTCATAGCCAATTCATGTACATAAAAAACACTAAAAATGCTTAATATAAATATCAAACGTAGATTTATGCACCTGCTATTGTAAATATTTGAAATTTTAAAATGTTCCTGTTTAAAATCCTTATGCGTCATTGACCTATAATCCATGTTGCGTTTAATGGCTCGATGTCTATACAGTTAAAGGTTTTCTAAAACAAACCTACCTGTACGGCGTTATCCACAACAATTCTGCAGACAATTTTTCGACTCCTTCTACTTGCACAAAACTTACAGTTACCTTGTCCGCGCAGTTTGCCAGTCCTGCTAAATGAAGTGACCTTTCCAACATGGCCGCCTTCCGTCCTCGGGGAGCCTTCTTCACTGGCGCTGCCTCTGTCCTTGTTTTATCCATGTGTGAATGTCAGGTGTCTTTCCACACGAACACCGGAGCACAAGGCTACACCGGCTCAGCGTGTGGACTGGTCAAGGATTCTGCGCTCCACTGCGCCCTCCCGCTGGAACATTCTAACAACTGCAGCCAATGTCACGCAGGGAGCATTTGTATTGTAATGAGCTGTTTTCAAAATAAAGTCTTGTTTTAAAGGTGCATTGAGTGGATTTTTTCTGGTGGAGGGTCCGTCAAAGGTTTTTTTTTTCTTCATGGACACGTTATTGCTCATGGAAATCAAATCACACAAAGTTACAGGTCAGATCTGTGGAGAGGCGACCCCGCTCACAGTCAGTTTTTCTAGGTATTTTTGAGCAATAAAACCACCTGTAAGATCTGTTTAATGTAATAATGTGGAATATTCTAAGCAAAGTAATGACATCTCCATAGAAACAAGAAGGTGACAGACTATGAAAGATAATTTGAATTTGAAATCCTGCTTAATTTCTCACTTAGATTTTTTTTAAAATTATTTTTAGTCAGAATTTTAGTTGCTGGAATTTTAAATGTACTTTTTCATTATGTTTCAAATGCAAAATAAAGATTTCACCTTTTAAATACGGACACAGATATTTTCAAGCCTTCAAATTGAAGAGTCAAAATTTTAAGTGTAAAATTCAGAGCGTAAAATTCACTGCATAAAATTCAGAGTGCAAAATTTGCAGTAAAGATCCAAGATGCCAAGGTAGAAGCAATCGATCATTTTTATTCTCAGAATTTTACGCTCTGAATTTTGACTCTGGAATTTGAGCGTTTTAAAATATTTGTGCTGAATATTTAAAAAGTTATTTACTTTAAACGCTTTGAAAATGTACACATATAATTTTCTCAATTAAAATTCCGAATAAAAATAATTCAAAATGTTCTTTCAGCGTAAAAAAAAAAACAAAAATTCAAATTCAGTGATGTTTAAAATTACAAATCTGATTAAACAAATTATCCACAAATTATCTATACCAGATTTTCACTGTCTTGAAAAACAGAACTAGTTTGCGGACTTTGAGAATAGATTAACAGCAGTATTTTTTATGTCACCCGATATTGCCCACATTATCACAGCACGTTAACGCCGATAATGACCCACCACTAATTTGAATATTTGTTTATATTTGTGGTTCATTTGTGTGTCTAAACGTCCAATATTATGCAAAATTGCCTCATTAGTGATGGGCAAATGAGACGGAGCTCCGGAGCACGTCTCGGTCTTTCTGAAACAAATCGCTCTGAAGCACTGCCTCGGAGCTCGTGACCAAAGTGTCGAAGTGTCGGCCTCTCGAAGGATCATATCGTATCTCGTATCGAAGCGTTTCATTGGCTCAGCGAATGTTTGCTTTACGTTCGTTGGTTTGACAAGCGCTAAACTGCTACGGTATAAAAGATGCACCGATATTTCTTGAAAATGTTGGGTAGCGAGGTGTATCGGGTGACGTTATGGCGACTTTTGGCATTTGTTTCATTTTCGATGGCATCTACAAGTGGAAAAAAACGATCCATGGTTTGGCTTCCCAGATCGTGGGTTGTGCGCTGGTTTGCAATGGTTAAATGTGTCCAGTAGAGGTCAGTGTTTCTCCGAGGCCTCAGACACATTGAACCATTTGAGACAATATTACAACTGAGGTTTCAACGCTTCACGAGGCTCCATTCCAACTCTTGTGTGCTTTAATCCTGGAGTTGTGTTTTGTTTCATTCCATTCACGTATGTTTCAGTAACTCTTTATTATTAGTCTATAACAAAGTGGTAGTTTTCAAGTTACAGCTCCTTTTTACCTTTAGTTCAGTAGAGATTAGCAATTTGAATTCTGAAATGACCCAAATGATTCTAGTGAAGGTGCAAACACAGTGGAGCACTTCCTGTATTACCACATGGCATCACGAAGAATACTTTCCTCAGCCTTAAAGTGCAGGGTTTTGTGTGAATAAAAACAAAACACAACCCCAGCAACTCCAGGTACGTTTCTGATGAGGAAATAACATTATAAAATCCGCCGTTCCGTATCCGCCGCTTGATCTGTCAGGATTTATCGATTTTAGCGCGACTCGGCCTCATATTACGCGGAAATGGTCGCACAACGGACTAGCGGCTAACGTTTCCTATCCTATTGCATTTACCTGTTTCATTCAGATAATCTTACAACTACTTTTACTTTTACTTGTACGTGATTCTTACTTATAAAACCCATATTACGTTATTTTCAGATCTATGTTATAATGTTGTTTTCTCATTAAAATCAGACCCGGAGTTGTGCTTTGTTTCATTCACACATGTTTAACACACAAACCTCGCGTATTTAGGCTGAGAAAACACCTTGATCCACCTTGTGATGTCATACAGGAAGTGCTCCACTGTGTTTTTATACTCGCTGTCCCTAGAATCATTTTTATAGCTGGATGAGAACTGGCCTCAAAATATCCAATCTCGACTCAAATAAAAATAAAGGTAAATTGTAGCTCTTATATGGATGATACTTTGTTTCATCAGATTTTGAATTTTAAACGCAGCTGAATTTGTCACTTTGAATTTTTTAACTCTGAAAAAACATGTTTGAAAATGCACACACGTAATTTCATCAACTAAAATTCTGAATAAAAATAATTCAAAGTGTTTAAAGTAAATGACCTTTTAAATATTCAGTATAAATATTTTCAAGGCCTCAAATTAAAGAGTCAAAATTGAGAGTGTAAAAAAATGATAGACCAATTGCTTCTGCTTTTACATCTTGGCTTTTTGGCGCAAATTTTATGCTCTGAACTCTGAATTTTACACTTTGAATTTTATACTTTGAATTTTACACTTCAAATTTTACACTCTCAATTTTACGCTCTGAATTTAACATTTTGAATTTTACACTTTGAATTCTGACTCTTGAAGGCTTGAAAATATCATTATTTCAAAAGGTGAAATCTTTATTTTGAACTTGAAACATATTGAAAAAGTTGAAAATCCAGCAACTAAAATTCTGAATAAAAATAACTCAAACGTCCTTTTTCAGAGTTAAAAAAATTAAAACTGAGAAATTTTGCGGGAGTTCAAATTCAAATTCAAAATCTGATAAATGATCTCCCATACTGTTAACAAAGAATTTCTGAGCTTTGGAAATTCATATACCAAAAAAAGATAAATGGTTTCTCAAACATCTATGAGTAAAAATAAAATATCTCCAGGTATAGATGAGTTTTAAATGAAGTATATATGAAGTAACAACATTATAACCCGGCTTAAACCTCACAAGAATCCATTTTTGCATAATATAGTCCACTTTTTGGATTCTCTACCCACCTCTGCATACAATTGTTCTGTAAAAATGACCAGTTTGAAGCTCGTGTTGTGCTGCTTAATAAATTAGTTTAGAAAAAATCAAAGGCTCTGCTAACATTAAGCTATTCTTTTTGTTCTTTGCTGTTTCACACAACTGTGGTAAAAAAGATGGGTCTTTTCACAAGCACTTTCCCCGAATTACTTCAATAAATCCAGAGTGAAAATTGGCTTCATTAAATTGCTTGGTTTTCGCAAAATGACAGGGCAAAGTGAAATGGAAAAGTTTAAACATGCAAAGATATTCTGCTTTATTCCACTAGCAAAATAAAATCATTTTTGGTCAACTGACATGCGCGTGGCTATTTGTGGATCAAATGGTCCAATCTTGTAAGTTTAACACATTTATTTGAGTCATTTCATCAAATTAATTGTCTTGTGTCTTTCTCAGATCGTGCTACTTTTATTAATGTTCCTAATAAAAAAGTTACATGCTGAATTTTAACGTGCCGCAAGTTGTAAATGTAAGATATAAGGCCCCACTAAACTTCAAATGGGGAGATGGACGGTGCCGTTTAAAACCACAGGCAGATCTCGCTGACAAAAAATTAAAAGTTAGAAGAGAAGTTGGAAACCTTAGTCCCGTGTCTGATAATGTTCTTGTATGATAAACATTGGATTATAATCAGTAAGTCAGGAAATAAAAACTGAGACAACTATTTTAATCTAAAACATGCCCTAAACCTGAGATAAAAGGATCAGGCTTTTTACACTTTATGTGGCAGCAAATGTGGCCGTAGACCTTCCAGAGGAAACACTTTAAGGGAACGAGCCATTTCATCAAAGACTGAAGTAACAGATTGAGTAAGAGTGAGGCCTTTCCTCTTGTGTTCACCTAGCGCCCCCTGGAGGCTGCTTTTGGCTCTTCCTCTCCTCAAACTGCAGAGCATAAACTGTATATATGAATGGACGTGGCTAACGTGCTAGCTGCACTTTGCTATTTTGTGCCTAAAACAAAGATATGAATATAAATAACTCACCAATCAGATGCCTTTATTCCGAGGTCCCACCCGCTAGCGTTAGCAACCGTTTTGATTGACAGCTAATGCTTTTTGTCGGCATGGGTCTATAATAAGAACTGGATAAGATTGATCAGTGGTAGCTCCAGGTACTGCAGCTCCAGTCCAAAAAGAATTTTCCCTTAGAACAATCAAACACAATGCCGTTTTTGTGAAATCAAACTGGCCGTGTTCAGCTGACGGACCATCGAAAGCTTTCATAAAGGTCGGATTTTGTAGGGATTCTTCTGTGTTTTAACAATAATGAACTTTAAACATTTTTTTAAACGTCAGAGCGCCTAAACGTCAGCTTTGTAAGAGTTAGCCAAGCCTCGCTCTGAAGCTTTGGACCAAAAATCAGGAAGTAAATGCAATATGATGCCATCTTGGATTCATCTTCCAGATTTGACTATAGTCCACTTTCTGGTGAAACATTTAATAACTAAATCATGATTGGCTCTTGTGGTTGCTATGATACTCGCTTTCCAAATATGGAGCCTGGCTTCAGGTTCGCTCCTGTAACCGTGAAGCATCAGGAGCTTCATCTTCATCGCTTTTATACAGTCGATATAACAGAGCCGGGCTTTTTGAGTGCGCAGAGAAGAAGACATAGTGGATTAATAAAACAAGCATGAATTAACTAAATACATATGCAAGATTTTTATGTGTAAATTAAACCAAATGCAACTCTAGGTATGTTTTGATGGAAAAAACCAACACTATTACATGGTTAAGAGCTCAAAAACAACAAATTGTTAGACATGTGTTCTATAAAACTACACTAATAAGATTTTATTTTAGTTTAGTCATTTTAAATTCTTTTGGCCCTAAAAGAACAGAATCACTGCTATTCTGTTAGCTTCCTGACTGTGGTGAAGATATGGAGGACAAAAAAAAAAGAAAGAAAAATGGTAGAAAAACAAGTTCATTTTTGATTTGCCTCTCGCTGAAGGCTGCGGCTCTGCTCCACTCCTGCCTCCTCACAGCCTCTTCAAAAGTCAAGCCAGTCTCAAAAATCACGCCAAGGACTTTTTACCCTTTTTTTCTAAGGTAAAGTGCACCCACATGTACGTAAAAATACTAAAATGTACTGGTACGTTGTTCTGCACGGTGAAATGCCACTCAAGGCCCTACAAAGTACATTAGGGGTAGTGTCTCCTGCTTTTAGGTTTTAGGATAGGCTTATGCAGCGCCCGGGCAAGGAAATGGGCCTGTAATCCACGAGGGAACAGAAAGTTTGAAGCCTTTTATTACAGTTACAATGTACAATACCAGTTTCAGATCATCTTATTCAATGTTCAGTGTTTTTATCTTTATGTTTAGGTACATCAGATATATGTCGCTATGATATAGGGAGTTATGTAAAAGAAACAAAGTGAACTCAACTAAATTCTTTATTCAAATCCTGAAAGAACCAGCCTTTGCTTTGTGGACGGCGCTGCAAACCTTTGGCCTTCTTTCAGCGAGCTTCTTGGTGAAGTCTCCTGAAATGGTTTTCATTTCACAGTTCTGCCCAGTCAGGGTCAAGAAGTGGTAAAAGTGCAAAGGTGCAAAGGGGTGAGGGAGTTTTGCCGCCTTCAGAGAATCTACAATGTAAATAATCATGGAAAAAGAGAAAACATATACATGAAAAATGCGTTTAAACCGGGGTTGTGTTAAGACTTAAGATAAAACATATAGATACTCTGATTCTGCACTGTTTTTGTTTTTTTTATTTACAACAACTGCAAAATGCCACTTACATGTTAATAATATATAATCATCATATTATTTTACATTTTTTGTTTAAGTTATTGAAGTGCTCTGGCGTACAGAGATTAAAAAAAAAAAAAAAAGAAAAAAATACAATAACTAAAAGATCAAATCAAAATTTCTTCAATGTACAAAAAGGGAGAATTCATATTGTGCAAAAGCCCTTTATTACACAATTATAATAATAAAAATATATATACTACACTATAATTTAAAAGGACTATTCCTGGATCAATATCAGTATTGGGGTTAAAAGTTAAAAGTTCAGGGTTAATGATTATAGCAAAATTTCCAACACAGTTTAATTCTCCACAGGACCTTTGGGAAATCATTAAGATCATTTTAGTAA
>KN490766.1:0-13803 GCA_000787155.1 Scartelaos histophorus | reverse complement strand
CTACTACTACTACTACTACTACTACTACTGCTACTACTACTACTACTACTACTACTACTACTACTACTACTACTACTCCCATCACTACAATTAGACCTGCTAATACTACAACTAATCCTACTACTTCCTTCTCCTCCTAATGTAAGTGCTACAGATACTATTACAACTAGTACTGCCATTGCTGCAGCTATGCCTGTTGTGCTACTACAATTACTACAACTATGATTATTAAAGCTACTATTTTGATGCACTACTGTGTATTATTTTAAATGGAATCTTTTCTCTTTTTCTGTTGTTGTAGTTGGCCCGGTTCCAAGTCCATTTTCAACAAAGCTCATTTAAAATACTTCAGATTCAGAACAGCAAAGTAGAGTAGAATTCGGTCAATTTCAAATTTAGTGAAATAAATAAATAAACCATAAAATCAATCTCATTTTCTCGAGTCTCTTTTCTTTCCGTTTTTAACCTAACAATTATTCTACCGCCCCCTCCTCTCTTGTCTGTCGCTGTATATGTATTGAGTGTGTATGTGGACTTCCTGATGAGGTTAAGTACATGATTAATGGGTCCGTCTAACGGCGCTTCCACCGCACTCGTCTCCACCGCGCACACGCACCGGCCTCCCTCTCCCCCGCCGCTTCCCCCCCAGCCTCGCCGCCCTGGGTATCGCTATGTAAATGATATGCAGATGATAAGAAGTCAATTAGGAGACCAGAGAGCCATGACTCGGCAGAACTCCATTAGAGAAGCGCTGATGATCTTTCTCTCTTTTACGCTCTCTATCTCCTTCTCTCTATCTCCCTCTGGTATGTTATCTGTATATGCATCAGGAAGTGCGCGGTCCTGTCAGCCTACCCCTAAGAGAACATCTATCAAGCCTATATCTCCGATCTTGTTCTTGCGTATAGTTCTATCAGATATGGTTCACGGCCTTACCCCAAAGGTCAGCGGCTTGGACCTTCAGCTTATCTTCACGTTGCTGACAGCTGTGCAAACTTGACGTAACATTTCTTTTTATATTACACTGTTTATTTGTGAAAAGGTATATTAAAAGGTGGAAACGTAATCTAGTGATCTCTCCGTGACCTCTCCTTACGGTTCAGTTTTCCATAGATATACAAAACATGATACAAAACTGTACACTATAACTTCATAAACCTGACGCAGTAGTTTCATTAGAGGGATTCATTCTAATGGTGTTGTGATTGCGCTATGAAGGGGGAGTGACTTAGAGAGTGTGAAAGTGAAACTAAACTGTTAATATGTTGTTTTTGGCAAATATAGCATTTTGGGTAACATGGTGATCTAAATATATGATGTGTTAGCAATGAATACCCCATAGAAGTGTAACTTACCAACAGATAAAAGACAGGTAGCTTCATCTACAAAAGGTTATATTATAGACAGCTGCACTTCTCTTCTAATGTATTAAATGGCATTTTCTAGGGAGGAAACAGAGCACCAACTTGATGTTCCAATTAGTCCAATTTGGCAGTTAGAACACCCTGAAGACTTCTGACGCTGTTGTAGCATGGATTTTCAATTTGACTGAATTGGGGGTAATTGCAACAACTGCTCTCTTGATGTTATGTGTTTAATTGCTGTGTATATAACTTTCAGTTGAACAGACCAAAACTGTGATAGGATTTAATTAATATTTTGTCACATATCTTATGTACATACTTTATTGCTATTACTTTATATTAGGCAGAATATAGTAGACCTGGTTTAACTTGCTGTGTTAATTCACATATACTTTTGAGTACTTGGGAAATAAGTGTAATGTCACTTTCTGACACACAATGTAATATTTATACAACCCTAACCCTACTTGTCGTCATGGAAATGTTATTGCTTTGTCTAGAATATTCAGCATAGATTAAACCTATACTGTATACACGGCAGGATTGAGCACTACACACTACACACTACACACTACACACTAGTTCAGATCTATGGAGAGTCACACTAGGAATTATTGCATTTTTGATGACTGGAAACACCATCATAATGAATAATGTTTAATGTCATACCATGGATCATTTCAGGCTAAGCAATAACATCTCCATGGAGCTGCACAGTTAAAACTCAAATCAGCGGTGTAATCCACACAAATCCATATGTTATCGTATATACTGATACTGCAATACTGATTTGAGTTCCATTCTGACAGGATAAATACTGCAGTTTTATTTTATTTTATTTTATGTTTAGAAAGCTAGCATAAACTGCCTTGTCATCTAAAATAAATCCTATTCATCCTTGTCGCTTGAGAGATATGTGACATTTGTGACATTTGAAACACCCTGGAGCTAACCCTGCAGGCACGCGCTCTTGATGATCTCCTCATCACATACATTTCTCCACTGACCTACTTTGTCTGGGCCATATCACTTCTTGGGGGCCAGAGGTGTTTATATTTTTGAAACTTTCTGAAATAATCCAAGTGTAAGACTGGGAAAAGTATTGTTATAATTACAAAGGGAAAAGCCTCCAACGTTTTGGCAAAAATATCGACATTAAGTTTTTCTGACAAGCATTGCAATTGTGGTAAGATTCATGTTTTAATATTTGGATTTTGTTCAAATTTAAGATTTTCAATGCATCCAGGAAAAATACCAAACAAACAAACAAACAAACAAACAAACAAAAAAAGAAACTTGAATATTAGAACAGGTTTGCTCAGATCCTTATTCAACTCTTGTATATAGCTAAAATATATTTGTATTACTGTATTACTTTATTTTTATATTTAATTCTTATTTGTACAGATGCATTTGTATAATTATGCTTCATTTGAAAACAGTCTCTTGCTATTTTTGCTACTTAAATTGACTTTATTATTACCATTTATATTGCTGTTCTATGGTATTATATTATATTGTTATGTGGGAGCTAATGTATCCAAATAATTTCCCTTGTGGATCAATAAAGTTTGTCTGAAGTCTAAGTCTGTCTAAACTGCAGGATTTTTATGCACTAAGACTGAGGCTAATTTGTTGTTAGTGGTAGAATTTATTGTACTTCCAAAGGTATCTCACTTTTCTAACTTCTGACATATATACCACATATACAGTATTCATTTTACCTGTTAACATTCCAGTTTGAGAGTCCAACTTTCTTCTGATTTCCTTTTCCTGACCCGTCCTTGTTTCCCGATCGTCTCTTTCTTCTTCCTCTTCTTCACCGCAACGGCTCATTTTTCCGGCATGGGCTTCCAGCTGCTGTCCGGAGCTCCACGCCTTTTTAACCTTTTCCACCAAACATCCTTTTTTAAATGATTCATGAAGGAAGCAGAGGGCTTATTACTCCAGGCACTCTCCTTCATCTCCGCGGTCCTGTCTCATCCTGTTTAGTGACAAAGATAACCAAAGTGCATTTTATTCTCTGTGCTATTTCTCCAACTGGAAGCAGCTCCATTTGGCCACGCTTAACTCCTGGCCGGTGCCCATCCTCTCCCTATCACTGCTCGCTCATGCAGTTAACTTAACCTGCCCAAGCTGGTGACTTACCTTTTATCTACCTTTCACCGCACTATATGTCCAACCAGATGTATTTTTATCTACAGCGTTTTCTCTTTCTAGGTGTGTTGAATATTGCAGTAGTGCTAACGTTGTTGATATTTGCGAGTATGGACGGGTGATGATAAAAGAAATAAAAACAACAGTATCTTGGATAAAACAAAACCAAAATCAAATAACAGCAAGCAAATTTAATTTCAAGTTTGTTTTTACTTTACTTTTGGTATCTTTTTTAAAATGGTATAATAAAGGCAATATTCAGTATAACTTCAAAACAGCCCTTACCCTTATATTTTTTGGTATTATTATTTTGGAATAATAATTTTAAAGTGCCACTGTGGTGCAGAATGGATGCCATGTTTGTCAGTATAATTTACCACTTGCAAAATGATGAGTAAAGAATATAGCTTTGATTATAAAGATCCATATGCATTATTATAGCAATACTACGTAACGTTAAAGCAATACAATGTAACGCCTTATTAAAGCAATTCTATGGGACATTACCTGCATGATTCCAAAGTTATAATCACATATGGAACATTCTCCGAGACATTTTACACCATATGTGGAAGGTTAAAGCCAAAGAAACATTTTCATGGCAACTCGCAGACCCTCCCCCAGGCCAAATAAGAGTCAGTCTTGTGGATATGCAAGACCACAGAGTAAGGACACATGTTTTCAGTGTCATAAGCACGTACAAAATGCAAAAGCATGCATTTACTAGCCATATTTTGGGCTACACGTGTCTACATATTCTTTAAGCAGTTCAGATAATAGATTTTGCTCTAAACATACATGTAGTGAAATCTGTGGCTGTCTTATCTTCTTAGCATGTCTCCCTGGCTGCTGCATTTGACTCCCTTCACCCTCCCCCGTCTCCCTCTTGCCTCAGAGCGCCCGGTCATGCGGTTAACAACAGAAGCGAACAGGTAGGAGCTGCACACAAGGTTGATTTACATGGTACACTGAGCCTTGGACTGACCCAGCTCTGCAGAGGGACCGCACTGCACAAAATGAGACTGCCCGGGCTTCTTTCTCATGCACAGGGCAGTGGAGCAGTGGAGCAGGCACACGGCTTTGTATGGGCGCGAGGAATTAGCCTGTCAGCCAAAACATTTCCACCAAACTATGAAAACAGCTTTGTTACATCTGATTAACAGGTTTCACATTTGATATAACAAGTTCATTATGATTAGCGATGCCAGATATCATTTGAAAGTGCTCAAATTGACAGTGCTCATATACATTTATCCATACATTTACTTGAGTAACTGTACAAAAATTGTAATTCTACTTCAGTGTAGTTTTCAGACACCATACTTTTACTTCTGAATGAGTCATTTTATACAGTACTTTTAGAACAGTACTTTTACTTTAGTTATGGTTACTTTGTCTGTTATTTGAGGTGAATATCACACCAGTTCTTAGATATTTGCACTAACTTCCCTTTAAAATTGTGATCATTGTTTTTAAGTCTTAATGGTATGGTGCATTTTTATTAATGTGAATTTGTCCAGCTCAATGTCCATCTGTGCTCTGCAGATCAGCACCTCCTGCTGTCCCCAGGAGCAGGCTGAGGGCCAGAGGAAATGGGCCCTTTCCTCTGGTCCTTTGCACATTCCAACAGCACAGTCACTGCAGCACTTTAAATCTTTACTACAAGTGCACATTTTCTCATTGGCATTTGATACGAGTTTATGAGATACGAGAATATTATACTGTATTTTTACTGAGTTGTTTTGACAGTTTTAAATGTTGTTTATGAATAAATTTGATTTGAGCTGAATTTATGCTGACAATATTAAATTATTTGAACATTTGTATTTCTTGCAGCACTCTTTCATTACAGATTTGTGTGTTATGGTTCAGCCTTTGAAAACACCAGATTTAGTGCATTTGTGTTTTATCCTTCTAAAGACATATATATCAAATTATAAATCAGATGTCACATCTAGACACAGTTAATCTTTATCTTCCCTAAATAAATTGTTCATTCTTATACTTGAGTCATTTCTTGGACCTCTAATGTTACTCTTACTCACCTCAGGAAAATACAACTTTTACAAATCTTGCTGTGTGCATAAAAATGTTATTTCTTTGTTTTCCATTATTATTATTATTACTCACAAATATAAGTCCTGAATATGAAAACAAAGCACTGATGTGGCGTATTTGGGTTAGAAGTGGAGGAGTGCCTCTTTACACAGAGCATATTTTTACAATTCTAGCTAAAAATACATGCACTTTCCTCACATTTTTTTAAAAATCTAATTAATTGGACCATTGTTTTACAGCGCTACTTAAAATTCATAACTACCCACTTGAGATGGCAAAATGAATGGCTCCTCTGAAACTTTTTACACATTTTAACAATCAGAAGATAACAAGTCTCTGTCCGCTTTTAAAACACCCCCATTTTATTAAAACAACATTAAAATTCACACTATTAAATGCAAATGAAACAACCATAGTTTTCATGCACATAATCAAGGATCTTTAGTTGTTTTTGGATGCTGCAGATAAAACCAGTGCTAAAAACATACCTCAATGAATGTTATTGGAAAACAAAAGCCTGTCTCCCGTGGGTGCGGTTGTGTGGGTAGTAGTTTGAGCTGTAGATAATTGAAAGCAGTTGAAGAATCAGCCTCCGAACTCACAGCTGAGAAGGCCATTACGAGATGTTTCGGGAAGGACGCTTCAATCATGGACCGTCTGATCATCTTTGTTGCTGAAGAAAGACAAGAGGGGGTGAAGAGCTGTTAACATGATGATTTGACATTTTGGATGTTTATGCATAGAACGGTATCACACAGAGGAAGCAAAAATAAATGGGACTTCCTGCAAAGATGTTTGGAGCTGAGATCAACAATGCCAAATGAATTGCCGGGTTTTGCCTGAGATCCAGAATACATGCTTTTTCTTCAACTTTATAAACAGGGGCGAAGCCGGGGGCCTGAGGGGGCAGTAGTCTCCTCTAGAATGCCCAATGCTGACCACGTTTGGTTAAAACAGCAAGGGGGGTCGGCTCCATAGAGTTAAAAGGCTCTAAATTAACAAGCTAAGTGAGTAAGTTAGCACCCATATTGAAAACATTAGCATGCCCATAATTATCCCCTGTTTATGAAGATGTGAGCCTGGTCACCAGTGAATCTCCCAGAGTTCAGATGATTGAGAGGTGGATTAGCCAATCAGGAGTGTGCATAGTCTGTCCACTTACAAAAAATATGGCTGCTTACAAGGAAAAAAGAAAGGACAAACATATATCTTAAGTTACTGAAAAGCATTGCAAATTTCTGCAGAATCAATGAGTGAAGCACTAAACAGAGTGAGAGATATCATTTTTGATTTGCCAGACAACCAAATGCATCAAATAGCCTTTTGTTTTGTTTTTTTACTACATATCAAATGTACATGCCAAGTTAAGCTTAATGGTCATTTACTATATGTTTTGTGATTTAAAACACATTTTGGTTTTGAATAAACCTGTATTCTGATTGTTTCAAAACTTTCTATCTCTGTGCACCTGTGGGCCCTTTATCCATCCGGTTAGGCAGTCCATCCTATTTTTCATTACTAAAGTCAGAAGGTTCTGGAGTTTTCATCACAACAAATCAATACTCCCACAAGTTTGCCCACTAACCAGAGCTTTTTCATTATGGGTTTGCTGTCTGTTATTTCTGTGATTTTGCAATCATAATTTAATATTCTTCCCAATTGGTATTTTTCACATTAAAAAGCAAGAGTAAGACAGAATTTCAGACTACAGAAAGTGGACGAGAGTTTGTCGTCTGTGTAATCCCTCAGTTGTCCAAGCTGGTTACATTTCAAGGAAAACTGAGCTCTGTCAACAGGACAAAAGTTTTATAGAGTGAATATTTTTTTGCCATTCATCAGAGTCGCTCCTTCAGTTCTGACAGACTTCTGATAAGTCACTGCCTTGAATGAAGGAAGAAGCTATCTACACTGGAACTAACACACCTTGGTTGTTTATAGAAAGACACATTTATTATAGGTTTTATCCATTGAGCAAAAGTGTGAAATGTGAGAAATACAACTTTTCACCCATAATTCTACTTCGAACATAGATCATTCTGTATACAGACATAAGTCACTAACCACATTTGAAACAACATACTACATACTTCGACAATCCACCACAATCCAAATTAGTAACACATCTCTAATTGTTATTTTACTATTACAATTATGAGATTCGCAGGGAGTACTTCTGTAACTACATGAAAGGTTAAATTTACTTAAAAGAGAAACTATCTGGCACCCGTGTATTCACCAATTAGTACGATCTGAATCAGAGCAGCACTGAACTGGAACATTTGGACTACAGTGCACTGGCACATTTTTACTTTTTGTCTCATGTAACCCACAAGAGGCAGCGCTGTGTTCAAAGGACACTATTAAAATTAAACTACATTTACATATATGCACAAGTGGATTATATTGTCCTGATATGTAAAATGCACTATGTAATTTATCTAGTAGAGGTTATGTCACTTACAGATGACATTGCTTTGCCTTAACTGTTCCATTGTATGACATTAAACATAACCATAGAATTTATTTATTACAGGTTATTACTCAAAAATACAGTAATTCCTTCTGTGAATAGGGGCGATTCTCCACAGATCTGAACTGTAATGGAGCTTAGTGCTATAACCTGCTCTCCTTTGTGATAAAGGTTTAATCTAGACAATGTAAAGTGGCGAAACCTGCACTAGAAATGTTATACAGTGCACCTTGAGTATGACATTAAACTTGTATATATCTCGAAGTCATTGCTCACAAATGCATTGAAAAACATGGATTCATACTGTGACCTGGTTCGCCTCTCCACAGACCTCACCTGTTTAACCTCCCGTGGGTGTGTGCCTTACTTGTCTCCATGAGGAAGAGCTCAGGCAAAACAGTAACGTCCTCATGGAGACACCAGTGTAAAAACAACAACAACAACAACACAAACCCAACATAATTGTATTTCACATCATTAACAGTCTGGAGTGTGTGGAGTTGTGGTTCGGCCAATCTCCTAAATATGCCAGTGCCAGAGCTATCATTTGTAGCATTTGTGTGTGCACTTAGCTTTAGTGCAGTGATTAGGCATTTGTTCATGATAAAAGCCAAATGTTTATAGCTGTCACTCTGGCATCCACTTATCTCCCTGTTAGTCACGCACCAACTAATGACTTGGGCAAGAGACAATAGTCAAGAGCTACAGAAGAACGGACTCACGCTGGCTTGTTTTCAATATTTCTCTAGTTTGAACAAAGCCTGTACACCCTCTATTAGAACTGAGAGAATACCTTCAGCTTCAAACCTTGTTCTTAATTACTATTAGGCAGTGGGCGAAAATGTTTTTAATGGATTTTAAAGGTGCACTCATTGTGCGCTTGTCTCCAGGGAGATGCCATCGCACGGCCTTGAATGTTCTACACTATGGCGTTAAGGTTATCCATGGAGGACTTAGCCAAACATTGTTTTATTCTCCCACCCAGGGACGCCAGGCGGCACGGTGGCTGAGTGGCAACACTCATGCCTCACAGCAAGAAGGTTGCGGGTTAGATCCCCGGGTCGCCCGGGCCTTTCTGTGTAGAGTTTGCATGTTTCCTCCCCGTGTCTGGATGGGTTTCCTCCGGGTACTCCGGTTTCCCCCCATCACCCAAAAACATGCAACACCCTATGGGTTTCCTCCGGGTACTCCGGTTTCCCCCCATCACCCAAAAACATGGGGTCCCTATGAACAGGGACCACTGACTGCCATTTCCTCCCTCCTGTGGGCTCACCACCGGCAGAGGGGTTCATAGGGTCTGGGTCTGGTGCATAGAGTAATGGGCAGTGCTGCCCCCGCGACCCAGCCGGATTAAGCGGAAGAAAATGGGTGGATGGATGAATGTTTTAGTCTTCACAAATACATGCATTGCGGCGATCATATATATAAATGGGCATCGCTTTTGTGCTTCCATTGATTTTGCATTAAAAATGTCCCGCTCTACACAATCTTGATGTTTTTATTTTGCTATTTTTTCAGTAAATCAATATGGCTTCAAATTCACTATTATAACTGCTTCCCTCAGTGAGCTTCATTTGACTGGAAAAAGGGGTATAGTAGGCGTGGCACACTGGGGTACTCTAGGGTGCAGCACCCACCCACTTCTGCATTGTGCAGCCCCACTGGGGAGCAGGACTGGAAATTCTGGAGGGCTTGTCGATGACGTCATGAGTCGCGTACCCCCACTTATCCCCACTACACTGACTGGAACTGAATTGACCGGCTTAATGTGAGTGGGTTTGTCTTTGCACAGATCTGACCTTTAACTTGGCCTTATAGCATTACCTCCTTATCTCCTACCTCCTTACCTCCTTATATCTTGAAGATAGAAAAGTTTGATGCCACACTGTAGAACATTCCAGGCAAAGCAAAAGCATCTCCTTGGTGACGTACAACCGTCTCCAGAAAAGTTACAAACTGCATGTTTAATAGTGAACCATATCACATTTGCATTTCAACACAAATTGTTCAATCAATTAAGAGATTTTGATTTACAAGTAGAATGACACAAATAATAAAAAACCTTTGTCATCTTACTTTACTTACTGTAAAAATGTCAAACTTTGTAATGGGAAAAAATGCCCCTTTGCCAAAAAAAGAAAGAAATCACAGCACCAAGGCCAAGAAGTAAACCTTACAAATATATCAATTACAGAATATAAAGACATCTTGCTAGAAGTCAAAACTAATCTGTTTAATTGATTGCAAAATGGTGGAATAATTTCACCTTGCGTATTTTTTACTATGATTAATAGCTGTCCCCAATTTTCTTGTTTACCCGAATTCTTTCTTCAGATGGATTAAATACATCTTCCCTTTCAACTAGAGCTCCCAGAATGTGTTTGAGACAGCAGTGGTCCCGTGGGAGGGGGATAAGAGACAATCACTTACAAACTTTGGCTCTAGTCACATGTGCGTGGACTTCTGGACAGCGGCGTGGTGATGAATAATGTATGGCAGACATCTTTGAGACTCCCTGGAGAGAGGAGGGAGGATTTGGAGGTTTAAAGCACGAATAGAAGCAGGCAAAGCATGAGAGGACAGAGGAGCTGTGGTTATCCAAGGCTGACTGGACATGTGAGATCTCAATATATTTGGGTTGCAATATCCATATAGAGCTTCATAGTTTATTTATTGACCACTGAAATGTTAGCCAAAAGATGGTGTCCTGACATGTCCTGCAAGGATGCAACAATATAGGGAAGTATTCTCTTTTGAAATCATGTATCTGCAACTTATTTGAGGTTAAATTATAATTGAGAATTATACAATATACACAATTTTAAAAATACATGAAAAGTATTTGTAAGAAAAATACATTTTCTTAATCTTTAAATGTACAGTATGCAACTTTTAGGTGGCCTGAATCACTAAAAGGAAATATAAACTTAGTACCATACTTTGGAACATTCTGCAAGGATAAAGTAAGTCAAATAGGAGTCATGTTTGTCATATATAAAGTTATAATCCCTTTATTTAAAGTTCAAAAGGCAATTCTAATTTAATGAATAGAGTCATTTATAAAGAACTGATTCAAATGTGTTAAGGCAAACCACAGTTATTCTACTGTACATATGGTGGGGCAAAAGTAGTATTTCTGAATGTAGTTTACAATAAATAGTAATAGTATCTGTTGCATTTGTCTTATATAGCTTTTTTTCCAGACGCTCAAAGTCGCTTTACCGTTTCATTCACTGCAAACTCGGTGATGGTAAGCTATTATTAGAGCCACAACTGCCCTGGGGCAGACTGATGGGCAAAGCTGCCAATCCAGCCAATTCATCTCATCAGCTCCTCTGACCACCACTAACATTCATGCAAATGCTACTTTCACACTAGGCAATGAATGAAGTATCTTGCTTAAGGACACAACAATGTTTTTGCCATTGGCGCCGCACTGTGGCACCTGATTTTCCCACCGCTCACCAAGTCCAAATCAAGCCCGACCCTGCTGAGCCCCTGAGATCTGAGAAGCTCAGGCTTTGACAAGGAGGTGTGGAGGTGGGTAAGTATAGTTCAGTACAACATATGGTAGTATTTGTTACACGTTACTGATTAGTCTTTATGTTCTAATGAAAGTCGTGCTCATTCTCCTCTCGCCATATTCTCTAACAGCTCAGTTATTTAACAGTGACTACTATTCTTAATAGTGCCTCTGAGCAAAAGCCTTATGTGTTGCTTAATTAAACTTATTCCAGGCTGGAGTTTCAGAGACTTACAATCATCCAGGGACATACAGGCCATTTCACATGTGCAGCTTGTTCTGACTGACTTGGTGTCTGGTCCAGGTATAGAAATCAGTCTCATCAGTCTCATAGCATTAGCGACCAAGTAGCAGGGACTATAGGATTTTTGTTGTCATTCCAGACAAAAGAGGCTCCACATGCATTTCATCCACTGAATGGGAAAAACAAAACACAGTCTGTGCTCAGTTAATATTATAATGCTGATTCATTCATACAAAGACACTGGACATGATGGCTGGCTCTTTATTGTATGTTATTAGTTGGTGTTTTAGTTCTCAAAAGGGAGTATTCCCTAATAAGGTTTGCTTCTGTCTTCTCCTTTTGAGCATTGATGTGTTTTTTCGGTAGTATTTATTTTAAAAATGTTTTCCTTGTGTTACAAGGTTTGGTGTAACCATTTGCTGAAATAAAAGAAATTAAATAAAAAAAGAAGATTATCCAATTAGAAAGAAGAGTGGGTTTGGGTTGGGGTTGTTTTGGGTTTTAGTGCTGAAAGCTACTTGGTTTAAACCTAAAATTACTTTCTCAGATCTGAATCATCACTACACAAACCCCAGCACCTGCAGCCTCAGTGCAGTGTTAGAGCAACGCTACGATTTGCTTAATTTATACACCACTTGAGCTATTAAAGAAATCCCTATGTGATAACTTGTAACAAATCTGACATTTTCACAATGTTAGTAACAATAAACAAAGATTAATAAAGAAAATGACATAGAACATCCTTAGACAGTGCCTCCTTTTACATTAACGCTGAAAATAGCTTGAGTATAACACTGCCTAAAGCAACAAAGACTATTAACATGAATGCACGTTGACAACAGAACTAAAATACATTTGGTTTGGGGGCCCCGTAGTATAGGAAACAAAAAACAGTTTATTTCTCTTGTGGTTAGCATTAGTTGGTGGTTGTGACAGTCAACAAAGAAGCTACATACTGTGGTAAAGCTGTTTTATTTTTAGGGGAAGCATTTAGCGGGAGATATCCACTAGCAGTTTGCGTCACTTGCTACCGCTCCTAAAATAGCTGTTTGTTCTGTTGGTAAAATATTACAGCAGGCTTTTCGACCTCGTCCTGAAATGGTCCGTTCTAAAGCTCCATGATATTTGCAGTTGGAGGAGGCTCACACTGACAGCCCCACCCAGTCTGAAAGCACTTCACTACAGTGTGTGGCAGCGGGGACTCAATAATGCAACATACACAATAGTACAGCCCATTATCCACATTCAGACATAGTGAAAATAATCAAGACACATTTGGGCCACATGAAGTTATTGGTACTATTATATTACAGACAGAAAATTGACTCTTGTGAGCTTTTACCCAGACTTAACTTTATGACATTTCCAAAGCTCAAAATGCTCTGTTCCATCTTGTGATATCTGATATCATGAAGTGGTCGTTTTCAAGTTTACCTTTAGTTCAGTAAACTTCGGCAAGTCCAGATCTGAAATCATCCAAATGATTCTAGTGAAGGTGTATGGAGTTTAAAAATGACAGCACTTCCTACATTACTATGGCATGTGGTAGTACAGGAAGTGCTCCAATTTTCCAAGGTGGAACAGAGTGTTTTCTGTTTCAGGGAAGAGCAGGTTTGTGTGTTAAACATGTGTGAATGAAACAAACACAACTCTCAAATTTGTTTGTGATGAGGAAACAACATTATAACGGAAAAGAAAGCAGAGGAATATGAGCTCTCTAATGTTTAAACTGCATATCCATGTGCTAAATACTGTTTGATTATGATGTATTCAAAAGTGAACAATGTCACTTTTATAGTAGGGGTCCCATGGATCTGTTTTTGGTTTGCATAGAATGTTCCACACTATGGCATTAAAATTGCTATTGATACAAGCAGGTGATGCAATGAGCTCAAGTTACAGGTTAGATCTGTGGAGAATCAACCGTGGTCATGGTAACAGTGTGTGTTATTCATGATGGAATGTTCAGATAATAGACTTTGAGAAA
>KN490765.1:36337-48771 GCA_000787155.1 Scartelaos histophorus | reverse complement strand
CAAGCAATGGAAGGAGAGCAAAATATTAGCAAAGACGATGCCACAGTGGCCCCTCTATTGACGGAATGGAATAGAGATGAAATTATAACTATGTGCAGATTTTTAACAGGCTTTTTCAACCATCAATTTCACTGACAAAAAAGGGGCAAAAACTCTCAAAACCATTGAATAGCTCTATGCATCTGACCCAAAAAACACCCACAAGACTACACCTGCACGGCAGTTCATACAAAACAATTATTTGAGCAGAAAAAAATAACAATGTATTTATATAAAGACATATTAAAATCTGCTTTTTTTCATACCAAAATATTAAATCTTCAGATAACTCACTCACTATTCCTTTCTACTGTTGTCCCATATTGACACACTTGGTCAAACATTATCAACTTTTCATGATACTTCACAGAATTAGTGGAGTACACACATTAAAAATGATAAGAACATAACTTATTCGTACACCAGTTTCTTTGGTCATTTACACTCAAACATGCTTCTAGTGATATTGGGGAAGATCAATCAAAGTGTTCTGCTGTGAAATACCATAAATAAATCTGATAATACTTACTCTTCACTATTACTCTTATGGTGAGATGGAGGTTTGTCATCCGGTTTTCGTCTTTTACTGGCTGGTTTAGTGCCATCGTCATCAGTCTACAATTCAAAACAAAAAATCCATTGAATTTCTGTTTATTTAGCTTTTATGTCATTTTATTTCATGATTTCTGTACCTTGTGTTTCCTTTTGCCTTTGCTGGAGCTCTTCTCAGAGTTGTGCCGGCTGGTGTCTTTAGTGTCTCGTTCTACACAATCGTCCCTCTCAACCTTGATGTCCGCAGGCGGTCGTCCTGGGATTCGCGACAGCAAACTCAAGTCTGAAATAATCAGAAAGGACGAACAAACGCACAAATTAGGGCCAACTTTTTGTATTTCAATGGTTTTTACTGTGGAATCAAGATGCTTAGTCATTGATATGTCCCATTATTAATCAACCAGCAATACAAAAACATAACCTTTTGTACACAAATATAGAGGGGGGTGGGACAAGAGGTTTGAGAGAATGACACAAAACCACGATTTTGTCATAATTTATAATAGACATATTTTGTTCCAGTATTTATAATTTGCAAACAATGTTTCAACAAAATAAATACATTAATTAAATGGTTTCTTTCAAATGAAGCCTAGAGTGTTTGTAGATTGTGGGCCATTACAACAAAGTTA
Organism: Scartelaos histophorus; assembly: GCA_000787155.1. NCBI lineage: Eukaryota > Metazoa > Chordata > Actinopteri > Gobiiformes > Gobiidae > Scartelaos > Scartelaos histophorus. The sequence goes on along the minus strand of KN490765.1, from coordinate 47,548 downwards.
CTCATTAGGACAAAGAAAAACACTCTCAAAGCATAATTTTTGGGCATAATGACTTAATATTAACAACAGAAAATTTAAATGCAATTTATTTACAGACAAATCTTGTCTGTAAAAAGCCTTTTCATCGATTTTCATCGATCGTCGATTCTTTTTTAGAAGGCCATGTACTTGTTATTTGTGTAATTTAGTGGACTTAATGTGTTGATGTTGATAAAAATATACTGACCTATCTTGACTAATAGGACTTGCTGCTGGGATGGCCTGGTTGGGTAGCGATCATCCGGGTCACTGAGGGGCGACAGCAGCTCCTTGTCCTCCATCGGGGAGAACACACAGACTGGAGTCCTGATACTTTCCGAGTATTTGGGCGTTTGGGATAAAGATGGGATGCTCTCATTTTCCTCTGAGTCAGATGAGGAAGAGTCTGTTTTTCGTGGCTTTTTCACCGGCGCTTTAGGTTTGGGTTTTTTGTCCGCTGTGCTTGTTGTGGGCGGTCGAGGCGATGCTTTCAGCTCCTTTTTGAGGTTTGGTTTTCGGGAGCCTTTGGTCGCTGCTTTGGGCCGTTGTGGGACCTCTGGAGCAGGTTCACTCTCCACTTTTACGCTTCCTCTGGGCTCCTCCACAACAGGGAGCTTCTCTGACTTTTTGGGTTGTTTCTTTCCCATAAATTTTCGACTGTTTGTCCCAACTGTGAAAATGAGAGAAATATTTTATTGTTCTGAAGAGGAATACAAAGTTTCAAGAAAAGATAGGAGTAGCATTGCAATAAATACACTGAGACTTTCTTGTTATTGCAACATTTGCAAATGTAATATAAAGAATGTATAGCCTTAAAGCTGCCATTTGTAAGTCTATTTGTTGTGTCTTTTACTGAACTAGCTCAGTAAAAGACACAGCGGCAGTGTAGATAGAATCTAGTGGTGTCATGTGAGAACCATAGTCTGTATAATTGGACATAGCTAACCCGCTAGGCGCCGTGTTCCAAATAGGAAGAGCTTAACGGGACACTTGTTCTTCTTTATATTCAAGTTTGCTTTGATGATGATGTGACTTAAAATAAACCCATGTTCTTGCTTTTGTGCATTTTTTCATATTAATGACTAAAATTAAGTTTGTATTGGCACAGAAGGTGAACGGAACATCAAGTTCCATAAAGAAATAATAAAGCCATATAATAAATCAATCTTCTGCGAATATGTTACCAATAACTAACTTGGGTGGACATTAGAATGACCATATCTGTACCTTCGCTCTGACCTGGTGACTTCTGCCTCCCTCTGCCCCCCTCAGCTCCTTTCTGTGGAGCCCGGGACTCCCTGCTGGGCGTGGTGGTGGAGGAGTCTTTGGAGCTGCCCCCCAGGCTCCGTCCAGAGCCGTTATCCCGTCCCTCCTTCTTGCATTTGGGGGGAGCATTATTATTGTCCACAGGGGAGGCTGGGGAGCACTGCTTGGTCTTCTTGAACCAGTTATCAAGCTGCCACTTGTTTGCTCCTTGTTGTTCAGGCTGAAAGAAAGTAAGAAAACATACATTTTGTGGAAGAGCATTTTTCACAGTTGGTAAAAATAGACATCACAAAGTTTTATAAGATACCCTATAGACACCTAGACGAACAAATGCTAAAGCAAAGCCAGTTCTAACATTCCATAATATTAAAAGGTACTCAAAATTGACTTGTGAGCTATAAGCCATGTTTTTCCTGTAATAATGCTGAAATCTTTGTTATGAAACATCTTTTTGCATGTGTTTTATGGTCATTAGAGTAAAATGAGTGTGTATGTATGTACATTTGAGTTATTTTGATATTTGATTCTCTTGACGCATTCAGTGTATTTATTGTTTTTTAGACAAGCCTACTGCTTTTTAGTTTAAAGCCCTTCTGGGGACTGGTGTTGCGAAATAGACTTTGCAATAAACACTCTGATACCTGCAACAGATAACTGCATTGTTATGGTTGTGGTATCTGACTCTATTCAAATAAATAAATGATCACTGCAATCTTGTAAAATAATACTGTGAATAACTATTATAAATTGTACATATGTTCCAAAAAAAAACAAGAATAGTAATATATGCAAACAAATTGACAGAAACAAATAGACAGGTTGTGTTCCTTGTACCTCGGGTGAAGCAGGCCGCGGTTGCTCATTGGCTTCACTGTCGCTGCTGCTGCTCTCGGTCTCACTGTCTGAACCAGAGCTACTCTCGGACCCGCTGTGACTGCTTGAGTCGTCCCTCAGCTGTCCCACTTCACTGTTATTACTGAAAAAAAAAAAGGGGGGTTTGTATGTTATTCAACAGATGAGACAATATCATTTTTGAAAGGGCCCATATTACACTATTTTCTGATCTGTTATAGTGTCGTTTCCTCACCACAAACATACCTGGAGCTGTGTTTTGTTTTATTTACACATGTTTAAGACACAAACCCTGCAGATTTCCTAAATTTTCAGTTTGAGAAAAGTGCTCATATGCCTTCACTAGTATCATTTCAGCGATAGAATTGCCAATATGTACTGAATTAAATCTAAAAGGTTGTGGTTAACTATCACTTTGACATTTTAACATGTCTTAAAGCTCATAAGAGTACATTCTGCATAATATAGGACCTTAGAAATATTAACAAAAGTCATATCAGAGGAGAGCTATTTTGTCCTGACAGAGTTAAGAATTAATCATTGTGCCAGTTATTGTTTCAAGGGGATAGGCTCAGTGTTCTGCCCACACTAACTTACAAATACATTTGGCTGCAGAACCTAAAAAAAATTGTTACAAGCAAGTTTACCAAAAACTTAATGCTTTAACCTTGTATTCCTTGAGGCATTTTTCCCAGACTCTTCTGCATCGCTGTCCTCACTGCTGCTAAGTTTGAGGTCCTCTTCCAACGGCCTAAAACATAAAAATATCATACATTGACTGTTAATTGCATCTAGTACTAATGATTCAAATTGAGGGGTTCATTTGTCTATAAGTCTAGAATTCACTCTTCGTATTTTAACAATGATTTGAATCTGCTTTGAGAAACAAATGGCTAAACAAACTAGGGATTAACAGTATGCGCTTATCAACTGAAAAAACCAAACCAGGCCTGGGTATAGTTTAAATTATAGAGTATGGAAATTAAGCGCAAGACAATACTCAATAATGGTTTTACATATGTTTTTTTCAAAGCAGATTCAAATAAGGGGATATAGTGATTTGATGACGTAAATACATCTGCATAAGTTTGCATGATTAAAGATCACAAAAGGACAAAGGACTTACGTGGGTTGGTCTTCACAAGCTTTGGACTGATGGCTGCTGGAGCTTTTTGAGGAACGTTCTGTAATTGAAGACATAAGTGATTCAATGTAACTTTCTATTTGTTTAACTGAATTGAATTATGAGATGTACTTACTATGACCGCTGGGGAATGGATGAGAGTCCTAAATGCAAAAGAAAAAAATAATTAATGTAGTCATCTAATGTTACTTTGTTTATACAAGCAAGAGGCCCATTTAGATTCAGAACTATTTACACATAATAAAAGCTAATTACTGTTTAGTTACAGAACAAGATACAACTCTTAAAATATAAGATTATGAGGATCAGAGCTGAGTCTACATTGTTTTTTACATGTTGTCATAGATTATTCAAATTGAATAAAATCTAGTTTTTCCAGGAAGAACTCTGCCGAAGCCGGAATTCATGGAAATGAGGCACCCTGAACTGAAGTAAACCCAGTCTAAGATGACATTGTCGTGTAAAGACACAGTTTCCTTGGGGCTGTAACTACAATCCAGTTCACACATTTACAAAAAAAACCATACACATTTACTTCCTTATTGTGTTGTTCCAGTGACACTAATATTACTGACCTTATTAGTAGGGAAGGGAAACTTTGAAGGCTCAGTTTTGCAGGGTGTGTGGATGGCCGTCAGTGGAGGAGGCCATGACTGAGTCATTTCCTGGAAGAAATGAAATGCAAGCAGATTTAAATTAAAATCGTGGAAAAACACCTGACACACAACAACTAATATCTGTAGGCAGTAGTGTACCTTCAGAATTTCATCCACACAGTTGGGGTCACTGGAGCCCTAAACAAAAATAAAAAAAGATAGATTCTTATTATACTCCAAGCAAAAATAATTCATAACTACTTAGGTTGTTGGCATTAGGATTCTATATTCAAGATTAATATACTTAATATACTGGCTAAATGCAATAGCAACAACATGCAGACAGCTAGGTTTGCAAGCCTTAGTAATATGGGTGTAGGCCTTCATTTTGTCGACTAAACTGTCCAGAGTGTCTTAGTCAACCAAAATTTGTATTAGTCGACTGATCATTTTTAAGACAGTAGCTGGAATTAGTGAACAAGTTATCTAAGGATTTCTTATTTTTCAGTATTTATACGTTAAAAAGGCAGATTAAACTCATGATTCACAAGTTCAATCTGCATTTATACAGCTTATGCAGCTAAATCTTATCGTATAGTCAAAAAATAATCAAAAATCTTCCACTTGTACAATGAAAAAGTACCCTCGATAAACACTGACCCAAAAAATGATTGTTGCATCTATTATGTATTGGACAATAAGTCAATATAGCGATTATCGTGACAAGCCTGTGCCACTCTTTAAAGGTGCATTGTGTAACTTTTCTGGAGAAAAGTTACACAATGCACTGCTTTTCTCCATGGAGATGTTATTGCAGTGTCTGGAATATTTCACAGTATGGTATTAAATCTTTTTATCTTTATGGAGACCAGACCAAGTTACAGTGAGCAGGATTGCCTTTTCATAGATCTGATGATTCTTGAGTTATAAAACCACCTGTAACTGAATAAATGTAAGGTAAAGCTGTTTAATGTCATACTGTGGAACATTCCAGGCAGAGCAATGACATATCCCCAGAAACAAGAGGGTGAATGAGCCCTAACCAAAAAGTTACACAGTGCAACTTTAACGTCATAAATAAAGCCTATAGTGTTAGCATACGCACCCGTACCTCCATGGGCTGCGATGGGATCTTGAGTTTGGAGAGGGAGGCTTTCCCGTTGGGCTTCATCTCCCCAACGGTGCTGCTGTGCGAGGGGGCCGTGGTGAAGCTCTCTGCCTGGGAGCTCTTGGCCTCGGTGGTCTCCTGTCCGTCCATGGGCCTGACGTACGCGGTGGGCTTCTGCTGCATGGAGATCGGCTTGGACATGAGCGAAGGGGGGAAGGCCTGGCTTGAGTGCTGCCCACTGGGGAACGTGTGGACCCTGGAGTGGATATTTTAATTAATAGATATAATATTTTTAATAATACGGATTGCAGAGATAGACGATATTTTGGTTGGCTGATATTTGGACTTTTTAAGAACTAAGAGTATCAGCAATTGGTTTTAAAGCTCCAGCAAAGGCCAATAAAAAATAGACACAAAGCTATATTTTAACACTTTCATATGAAGAGGTAAGTGCACTAAATGTGATACACAGCACTTAAAGGGTTGAGGAAGAAAGGGCTGTGAGTGTGTTTGAGTTTTAAGCACATAATTTGCAGAAAAATCTAAATCTGCCCTACATATTGGTAAAAAAGTATCGGCAGAGCTTATCAAACATTCGAAACAATCGGTATCGGCTTCTACCATGAAAAGCCCATGACTGACTGACCGCTAAAAAAACTGAACGAAAAATACCTTAATTTTCTATCAAGGATTGTGATTGTTATGTTTTAACAATAGAATTCTGCTCAAAGTTACTATTTAAAAACACATCCAGAATTAACTAAAAGACCGCAATATGTGACCTAAATTACATCATTAAGTTTTGCCGTTTGTGATATATTTATGGCTAATTGCGTCCATTATAATTGTAATTTCGTTCTTTGTAATTGTCATGAATCTTGCAGGTAATAATGCGATCCACAATTTCAATTTCATGCATCCCTCATTAAATGTGGCTGCGATTCTGCCCCTTCTGACCCCTTCAACCATCATTATCGCACACACATTCACACAAGAAAGCAGGGGAGTTACAAAGTCAAGTTTTAGTACTATGAATACTATGAAAAAGTGAACCCTTTTAATTAAAAATGAAGGTATTTTCTTCCAGTAACACAAAAAATTAGGACCATCGACAGGGCAAATCTTCTGTGTGCTCAAAAGTCCTTAAAATAGGAAAAACAGGAAAAGGTCATGTGACTGAAACAAATAACATTACTGAGAGTCAAAGGGAAAAATGAATGGCGAGCTATAGTGCACATTTATCATAGTTTGTGGTTCATCTGTGGTCAAAAGTCTCCACAACAGGAAAAGGTAATCTGATTGAAACCCATGAACAAAGTAAAGGGGAAAAATGATTATCTATATTTACTGCAAAGTCGACTCATCTCAATGCCCTTACCTAGAGGGGGAGTCCCAGCTGGCCTCCCTGTCCCGTGGAGACTTGGGCCTGTAGCGGTCTTTGCTGTGATGCTGCTCTGTGGACAGTGAGCTCCTACTGGACGAGCTTAAATTCCCTTTGGCGGGACTCGACGTGTGCGTTTTCGAATGTTCAGACGCGCTGCTATGCTTACTCGACTTCTTTTCTCGCACCTCCGCGCCGTGTCTTTGGCTACTACTACTACTACTGCTACTGCTGTTACCGCCCCTTTGGCTGCTGTGCCCGCTTTGCAGTCCTGAGCGTTTTTGGGATTGGGAAGAAGTGGAAACAACTGGAGTCCATTTGCTCTGTCCGCTGACTCCCGTCCCGCCGCCGCGCTGATCCGATGCGTAAAGGCCCGTCCCGGACTTGTCCTCGGAGGAAGAGGAGCTGTTGTTGTTGGAGGATTTGGAGAGTTTGGGGAGAGTGTCTGCGCCGATGGGTTCTTTCATCTCGTCGTAGTTTCCAAGCATGCTCTGGATACGGCTCGAGAGTTTGTCCTCTTTGCTGGACTGTGGGGACGAGAGCAAAACAGGGAAATATTAGAGCTATGCAGAAGTATGAACAGGTTTATGGCTCTGTGCAATGACAATGCTGGTTCTATGTAATCAATGACATGTTTAAAGAGAAAGGTTAAAGGTGCGTGGCTTAACTTCTGGTGGAGGGCCTGTTAAATCCTCTTCTCCATAAAGCTGCTCACAGTATGGCATTTAAACCTTTGTATGTCCATGGGGAGACCAAATCCCACTGACCTCACAGTCAGAATGGCTGTTTTTGAGCTATAAATCAACTGTAATTTAATAAATGTAAGGTAGAGCTGTTTAATGTCATACCGTAGAACATTCATAGAAACAAGCAGTTGACGGACCCCCAACTAAAAAGTTACCCAGAGCACCTTCAGACTAGATTTTTAGAAGGTCATTTAAATAAAGTTGCAGTAATACTTATGTATATTACTTAAAAGTGCACTTTTATGAAGGAGGGTCCGGCATATGCTTGTCGTTATGGAGAAACTGGACTGGGGGTATGAATTGTGTTGTTTGTGGAATATTCTAGGAAAACCAACAAAAATTCAACAGAGACTAAATTCTGGCTGTCACTCCAACAATAAAGGTTCATAGTGACACTTTAAAGTATGCTGTAGTACTGACAAGCACTGACAAATGAGATAAAAAAAGGATGGTTCCATATTTAGCTTGCAGTTACAATTCAAATATCAATATAATTATGCCTCATTGACATTAGTGCAATTATAAAACCAACACTACTAATAGAGCCGACACTGTCATGTAAACCTTAATTACAAATTAAGAATCCTTCCCTAAAAAACAACAACAAAAAAACAAAACCAACAACTATTAAATTAGGACTAGGAAACATTTACTATTGATTCTCTAATTTAATATTGCACAACCAAGAACAAAAGCCAAACATATAATGGCTTTCTTTTGTGGAAGTCAATAACAGGCTCGCAAAGACAAAATTCTGGACTTGGTTCCTTATTGGTGGATTTCCGGACAATACAGATTATCCAAAGCATTATAAAAACGATCCAATGAGATTTCCTGGAGCACAAATTGTGTTAAAAGCAATCCAATACAAGTAATCATTCGGTCCACCCCTTGAGCCGCTCTCCTCCTCCCCCTGAGCCTTAATCAATCATGCTAAATTGTCAGGTTTTCAGGAGACTGGTGTGAAGCTGGTAAATGGATTGGAACTGTTCAAAGTATCTTGTTTCAGTCTTGAAGGAAACACAAACACACTTCTGCAGGTCTCGTACTGGTCACTTCAGAGCACACCTCTGGCTCCTGTTTGTTAGGACTGGCTCTCACTCATGGAGATTCACATGTGGTTTTAAAAGGTTGGGTTACATGCAAGAATTTTAAAACAATGAACATTTCTACATGGATGTGAGCTATTAGTAAAATTATAGGGTAAACCACATTTTGACTTTGACTTAAAGTGGATGTTATATGTAAAAACACTTGCACTGATACTTAAATAATAATTAAACATAAGTTAAACTGTACATTATCATTACACATTACATATTTTTATTTTCTTTTTTGTAATTTGAGCTTGAAATTAAAAGAGAGGTGTAAACAGTAAATCATTTTTGTGTCACGTTGCAAACATTTAAAGGTCCTGAACTACACAAAATGGACTCTTGTGAGCTTTCAGCCATGTTAGAATGTTACCACCTCCTCAAAAACAAACCTGGAGTTATGTTTTGTTTTGTTTCATTCACACATATTTGGGAATTCCTTTATCATTAGTTTGTCTCCATCTCCAAAGGTCAAAATCCCACCTTGTGATGTTATCTAGCTGTGGTTTTCAAGCCAACAGCAATTATATTTTATCTCAATATGAATGTTCATCTTCCAACACCACAATACAACTACACAAGTTAGTTAAATTGCGTATTTCCAAGGGCAATTATATTTTCTAGACTTCTTTTCCGTGCTTACGTTACCTATTAACACTTGATTACTTTATAGTGACGGTAGATAACCACGAGAATTGCCTCATAGCACCACATCTGCTCCAACCAAAGAGAGGAGTGGCTCTGATGTTTAAACTGATACTTTGGGCTTTAGGGTCTGGTCTGAGGAGATATAAAGACTTCAACGCTGGCCCGTAAAAGTCCTCCTGACCTGAGCCTACATATGTGAGGCAGGCCGCAGCTGCAGTGAAAGAAAAACAGCCAACTTCGACTAAGTGAAGCAGAGAAAATGTCAAACTAAAGCTTATATAAGATTCAGACAGGCGTACAGAGAGACGTGGAGAGGGAAAGAAAGGATGGTTGTGTTAGGAGGTATCAATTTACTTCAGTGTCAGAGTTGAAAGATTTGGGAGATGTCTGGTAATGCAATTTGTCGTGAAATCAAAAATCAGTTTACAGTGCACATTTTCACAGAACACTGAAATATGAACTGCTAAACTTACAAAGGAATCAACAATAGAAGTCCATATTGCTCCATTTTCTGACCTGTTATACAAACATTGCATATTTAGGTTCTTCTCTCACACAGCAAACATTCCAACTTGTGATGTCGTGTGGTAATACAGGAAGTGCTCCACTGTGTTCTTAAACTCCACGCACCTTCATTAGAATCATTTGGATGATTTTAGCCCTAGAAAAAGTAGCTGTTAACTTGAAAATTACCAGTACACGACATCACAAAGCAGGATTATGTGTGAATGAAACAAAACGCAACTCCAGCTGAGTGTTTGATGAAATAACATTATAACATGACAAGTTTAGCGTGATTTAGGACCTTAAAAGAGGACACTGCTCTAGCAAATGACTGCAGCCTAGCCTAGCCATTTGTTATTTAGATTACCCTTGCAGCTCTAGTGTATACACAGCTTAACCTAATTTGTGTTTTGTGGATGTGGTTTAATACTTGATTTAAACAAATGTAAATACACAGCAACGCCTGATCCACACATTGCGAATCGAAAAAAAAAGTCTTCAGTCTAAATTCGGGGTAAATTTAGGTTACCTCAGACAGACTGTTGCATTGTACTGTCAACCAAAGAGCACAGTCACGACTCCTTGAATAAAGTAGCTCTCGAAAGTGCAGCCAACCGACATGTGCACCTGACACAACAAAGAACTATACAACTAGATGGCAGAAAGCTTTTATGTTTGATGATAATACATTATTTTTGGGTTGACAACAGGGACTAGTCTTCAGAAATTGTACTTCTATCTGCTTAACATGTAGCTCAGACCTCTACAAACATGTTCTGAAAGACTTATTTTGAATACCAGCTTAGTGATTTACTTTAGCTGCTTATATTTTGATCTTTCAATTGTTGTTTGTCGTGAGCATATTTCATAATGCCTATCATGATTAAAATCTGTATAAAAGCAATAGCGGTTTCACTTTCCATACCAAACGCACAAATGCCATAGGTTCCATATTAGTCTATATGCTCTTATACTTGTTCTGATACAGCTCAAGATCATTCTAAAGGGATTCAGGAAAGATTCATTTCTGTTCTGCTGACGTGACTTTTTAAGCATTGATACAGGCTTGTTTTGATACTAGTTTTAATGCCGTATCTGATTTAAGTATCTGATTTTCAACACTTTTGACAATGCGATTTGCTGTTTACCGCAATGCCAAGAAGAGGCCTATTGTTTTGGATGTAATCTGTTTTTGACCTTTGGCTCTGTTGTGGGCCAAACACGGGGCAGCCCTCCTCCTCCTCCTCAGAACCTGTCAGGACGCATTCCTGGTGGCAGCTTTGATGGTGACGAGCTGCTGCAGCTAAGGAAAGAGAGCCACTTTCTGCTGCTCAAATCTGGTTAGAGGCAAAGATTAGGCCAGTGCGGAGAAGTGGAATCCGCTTATTACACACAAGCTGGTTGGGAAAGAGGAGGGACTGTTCGGACGACTGGCCTAGATGTACTGGATCTATGAAGACAAAAGGATGGGAAGAGGGAGAGAGAGGAAGATGGAGAGAAAGGAAGATGGAGAAGAAGAGAGAAAGAGAAAGAGAGAGAGAGAGAGAGAGTGAAAACATGAGAGGGAAAGCGAAAGAGCGAGAGAAAAAGAGAACAAGACAGAAAGAGAGAGTGAAAGCAAGAGAGGGAGGGAGAAAGAGAGCAGGAGAAAGACAGAGGGAGAGAGAGGAGCAAGAGAAAGAGGGAGAGAAAGAGAGAATAAGAGAGAGAACAAGACAGAGAGAGAAAAGGAGAGAGAGACAGTGAAAGCAAGAGATGGAGAGAGAAAGAGCAAGAGAGAGAGGGAGAGAAAGAGAGAGTAAGAGAACAAAGGAAAGAAAGAGAAAGATAAGAGGGAGAACAAGATGGAGAGAG
>KN490765.1:22920-36292 GCA_000787155.1 Scartelaos histophorus | reverse complement strand
AAGAGAAAAGGGCAAGAGAAGGAGGAAGGAAGAGGAAGAGAGGTAGGAAGAGGAGAGAAGAAGACTAAGTGCCAGAGAGAGAGAAAGAAACCGAGAAAGCAAAAGAGGATGGGAAGAGAAGAGGGAGAAAGATTGGATCAAGGGACAGAAAAAGCTTGGAGGAAAAAAAAGACAGGAAGAAACAGAAAGGTTGCGGACAGAAGGAGAAAGAAAGGGACAGGAGAGAGGTGGAGAGAAAAAGCAGGAGGGAGAAAGGATGAGAAAGAGGGGGGAGGGAGAGACACACACAGCGGGGGGTACTTCCATTTAACTGGCCCAGAGAGGCAGATTAAGATAGCATTACTGGCACTAGGATCGTGTCCAAGGGAAAACAATATGTATCTGGCTTATCACATTTTGCCTGTGAAAATTAAAATACGGACTCGTTAAAACATGATATAATTTGCCAGCGAGAGTAGATTAACACCGATCCACAGACTGAAAATAACATAATGCTTTCCTTTTAAACAAGTATTAAACAAATCTGTGTTATGGAATCCATCATGTCTCAAGTTACCACAGAAAAACTTAAAAATAGTTTACTTACAATTTAAAAAAAATCAAACATTATGAGTCTTTCTGATGCAATAAGACTATTCACTAATCATAGTTGGCCTGGAAAGTCTCAGTGTTTGAATTTGTATTTATACAAAGTTGTTCTGTAAGTATTTAAGAGATAAATAACAGCTCACATCTGAATCAGTTCAGCAATCAAATGCTGTTTTAAGTGTCTTTAGAAGCTGTTATCCGCTAATTTTTCCACAATTTCCACCGATATCCGATATGAGTATTTGATCGGTGGTGAGTATTTTAAGACTGTAAAAGCAGTTTGATCTAGCAAGTATATCAAGATACTTCATCATAATAATAACAATACTGTCACTGACAAATCTGTGTCAATCTAAAACACTGCGGATAGCCGGTGCAGTTCTCATTTCCTGTCACAGTGATGGTTCTCCAGAAGTGACTCATTCAAAGATTACTAGCATTCACTCCGTTTGTTTAGATACAGCCAGGCGCTTTCGTATGATACTGAAGAGATGCCAGAATAGGGGAGGGCTATATGCTTCATCCTTCCGAGGAAATCAGTGGATCTTATGAAACGCCATGAAATATTGCACTCAAGGGTGAAGTATATCAAAAGGTAGGACTGGGAATCGCAGGGCTCAACACAATTCGATACATGGCTCATGATACGATTCACTGTTTTTAAAAACCAAATACATTTTAACAGTATTTCTTTTTTAAACCACAACATTTGCAAAGTCAATATAGAATAAATACTCTTGGCAATATATAGGATAAAGCAGCACCAAATTTTGTATCCATATTTCAACATTTTGGCACAATCCTAATCAAAAGGTGTAAATGAACTCTAAAGTGTTAAATTACCACTTCATACAAACTGAAAGCTGGATACTTTTTTTTTTTTGGACAATGTAACACTGTAATAGAAAGATACAATATTATACATTTTTGAAGTAAACATATGTAAATACTTTTAAGTTACTGCATCTCCCACCTCTCACCTAAAAAACTGAACAAAAGTGACTCATGATGTGTGTGTGTCTGTCATGAATTGTGATGACACGTACCACTTTGTATGGCTCAGGAAAGAGAGGGGAGTTAGCTGGAAACGCCTCTCCGCCCTGCTGGATTTCTTGATTTCTCCTTTCACGTTCTTTCATTCGGAGCACATTCCGGTCCTCACGGTTCATGTTGCTAAAAAAACAACGCAAAAATCTCAATTAGAGTTTATGTAATAAATCTTTTAAAAAATATAAAATTTTTGTGCAAAACATTTTTATGATCTTTTTAATGTAATGAATCTTCCAGTGGTTGATGAGGGAATGAGAGATGTTCAGGACATAGTACTGTTTATTCTACTTTATAATTTATCAGTAGCGGATTTCAATATTTCTTTGTTTTGCAACCAACATAAGCAAGCAATGCACTTTTAAAATTGATTTGCTGATATACAGAAAATTTGATCAATTTTGGCATCTTAATATATATTTTTTTATGTTTTTATTTATTCCTATCCTATTATTTTTCCTTTAAATGTTTTAGTTAACTGCTTTTTACTAGAGGCTGGGGGAAGCACCTTCTTCCCTGCATCGTAATGCTGAATCATTTTTACATATCTACAAACTGTTACACACTCACACAAACTGTTATCTGTGATTGACCCATTAGTGACCTTAAAATCCCATCAAAAATATTATTATTGCTTACATCTGACATCTGAAAACCAACAAATGAGATTAAAACCACTTTCACTTCCTTTGCAAATGGACACTGAACACATTGCATTAGAGACAGCATGCTGGAGTCCATACATCATAAACATAGGCTTTACAGGGTGACCTATGGAGAAAGTCTCCTGTAATAAGCTTAGCCAGGTCTAGTCTAGACACAGCAGTGCCCTTTTGCTGCAAATAATCTGGTGCAGATGGCCAGGAGAAATCTGCTGAGACAAACACTCAACTCATGCACTTTTATTGTGTGTAAATCTGCCTGCTTCACTGGGAATTATTAAAAGTATTATAGTACATTGCAAGTCAGCGCTATAAAAAGGTAGAAAAGGCAATTTGTTATGCAAAATTATGGGCTCAATACCAAAAAATCCAAATGGTTCCTTTATGATTTTAACTATGTAAATGTAAAGCAGATTTACATTCTTTCTTTCTTTCTTTCATTCAACTTTATTCATTATGTTAAAAAATTTTGTAATTGTAATTATTCAGGACCAATATAAACAAATTAACTAAAAAGTAAGAATTGTGACATAATAAGAAGCTAAAATACTTAACCAGGCATGCTGTTTTGAGACTGTGTAAAAGAAAGTAAATAAAGTATTTTATTCTTACTTAACTTGGCCATGAATAAAATAATAGTGAATAATTGTAAAATTGATATCTCTTCTCACAATAATTGTAACACAGATATTTAATGTGACATCCGGTTCAACTATCTAACAAGCATCAACTTAAGTACCGGTTTTAAAATATCTGCTCATTTTGTCAAATATTTGTAGTAAAACATATTGCCATTACAGTGTTCTGTCAAAAAACCACTGAATATTGTGACTGATAAATCACCATTTTAGGTCTTTTTGTTTTCCCTGTTAGCACAGCCTACAGACAGCCATAGTTCTTCTGCTCTACAAAAACAGTCTGCGGCATAACTATAACAGCCACCTGTGACCTGTGTAGTTGCATAACATATTATCTTTGTCTTAGTAAAACATACAATGCAACTCGGAATAATACTGCTGTCTACTTTTTAACTACCAAAAGACTGCTGTTTAAGTCAGGGTGCCAGAATATTCAGTATTACATAGAAGACGAGTTTAAGTACTGTTTAGATTTGTGTTTTCTTCACATCTGTAGTCTGACAGTGGTCACGTCTCCTTCCTGTTTTGCTCCTGTAGCTGTGCTGACCAGATTGCAAAAAAAACATGTAACCTCATTTAACCCTATTGCACTATGATTTCAAATATATAACTCAGATTTCTAATTGAATAAATCCAGGCTATTATATGTGGTTCAAGTAGACCATTTATCTTATTCAGAAATTCAGAAAAAATATTCAACAACAAAAAAAAACAACATTTATTTTGTATGTGTTTGTGTATCATCCGTTTTTCAAAGTGGTTCTTATTATATTTATTTTCTTGGAATTCTTTATAATTGTGCATCTATGTACATTAGGGTGGACAATATGCCAAAAATGTACACCACAATTTTCTAGAGACTACATCACAATTTTTATTTCATCATCAAGTAGCAACTATCTTCTTCAGAGAGTCTAGACTTCACTGTGATTGGTTAATTTCATTTGCCACTTGGACCCTGACTGCAGCTGACCAATAGGTGGAGTGGGTGGAGTAAAGTGTATTTGGGTACGGTAAACACAAAAGCTCTGAAGCACGATTTAGTAAACAAAATAACATAGTTACGGTAACGATTAAATATCAGTCATCGTATGGCTGGAGCCCTTACAAACCTAAGCTTACATTGTGCTCGCTCCTAACAAAACAAACACGCTTCTTTCCTGATCCTTGTTTATCAAAAGCAGTTCTAGGCGTGTCACCTTCGGCCTAGCTTTTAAACCCCTGCCAACATCCACTGCGTTTGAGAACATGTTGACAGAATACGATTAGGCAGCTCCCCGTCGACCTCCTCCTTAAATATAAACAACAACTAGACCAGCTCTGCTCCTTTTCACCCAATTAGCAGCTCACAGCTTGTCTCAAACACCAGTTCACACCATTCGCACAGGGCCAATTTCTCTTATCGGGGTTTTTTTTTTGAGGGCTATTGTAATTTTCGAGAATTTTGTCATGATTAACAACGTCAACACAACATGCCACAAGGCCAGATTTACGATCTACAGAGTTTTTTATGGTTCACAAAGCGGACAAGGTCAGAACAGCTGCGATGTCTTTGAACTCGCCATTCACACAATATCAGTCCATTGATGTAGAAGGGGCAACAATGTGAAGACTGTTCTCTGTCAGCACTATTTTAGCCACTGCGGTACACATGAAATGTAGCTAACATAAACAAATGTCCGCTTGCACTGCTTTGCATACATGATATTTGAAAACTTTATCATGGCGTTTCTCTTTTGTTTTGCCAGGAAATATCACAAAGATCACACATTTAGGTTTGAGACCTAACCACCAAAAAATTAATACAACGGACCATTTCATTCGTTTTTTTTGTGTTGTTTTTTTACTGCTGTAGATTATATTTGTTACAGAAATTGTAATGCTGTGCTGTACTGCAAACACGCCACAGCCCTTGTCCTCTTAGCCTATGTCATCAGAGGGTATAATACTCCCTACAGTGGACACAAAGCCGGACCGGACTAGAGCAGAATGGATAGGGTTAAAAATTTCGTTGCTCCAGGTGCTGGGCCCTCTACTGATGTAAATAAAGTTTTCCGGTGTTAAAACTCCAGTGTCATGTCTGTTCTTTCAACACTTGGGCTACTTCAGTTTATTCTATAACAATATTTTGAACTTGGTTTAGTGAGCAATGCATGTTTCACACAGTGTACCCATGGGTCAGTGACATACATTCTAGGGTTAAAGGCAAGCTTAAGCAAAGTAGCGTCAATTATTATTTCCATTGTTAATATCCAGTTAGAAGAATATGTGTCATTTTGGTTAGCTATGTATGCTTTTAGTCAATGGAGATTGCTATTAAAAAGAAAAAAAAAAAACCAACAGCTCAGAATGGGAAGAAATACAAAGTTTAGTAGACCTATGAACACGTTTGAATCATTTTTTTCAAACTCTGAATGCTCTTGCATAACGAACAATTTCCAAACAAATAAACTGTACATGAGAAAGTTACTGTCTTTCAATGAAGCTTTGTGCAAAATGTATGCTAATATTGACATAAGAGACATAATCCTCACTAATATAGGTCTCTCAATGTCGATCCATTGTAAGTAAATGCCTTCAGGGTGTACACTGTCGTGTCAGACTAAATGACTGGGGACATACATAAACGCTGCAGTTAGAAACAGCCTTTTGTAGCATAGAGATATGGTCAGGACAGGACTAAGTGAAGAGCCGCCTCAGGCACAAAGTCCATTGTAAACAGACTCCAGGTCCATTCAGCTCTAATTGACTTAATTTGTGGGTTTTATTAGTCCAACAAGAGGATACACCCTTGTATACAGTGTGGGACAGCACTCTCACAGATCATTACAGAGGTCTGTCAGAGCTATTGACTTGTAGCATACTGTTAAAGGGACACTGAAGCAGGGCAGTTTGTAAAGCTGGTTAGCCATTTAGTAGCATTTTTTTTTTTTGACTACCACCGAATGAAAAAAAATGTATCTGTAAATTCCCTTAAAGGGCCATATTGCGCTATTTTATGATCTACGTTATAATGTTGTTTCCTCTTCAAAAACATACCTGGAGTTGACTATTTCATTCACACATGTTCAACACATCAAACCTGCATATTTAGGTTGAGTTCTCAAATGGAAAACCTCCACTTCCAAATTGTGATGTCATGGGGTAATACCACTTTGTTTTTCAACTCCATACACCTTCACTAGCATCGTTTGGATAATTTCAGACCTTGAATTCCCCATCTCTACTGAACAGAAGGTAAAAGGTGATTGTTAACTTGAAAATTACCACATGACATCACGTGACATCAAGATGGAACAGAGCATTTTGAGCTATGGAGATGTAGAAAGACTAACAATAAAGAGTTACTCAAACATGTGTGAATAGACCAAAACATAACTCCAGGTTAGGCATGTAACAATAATCAATAAATGTATTGTTTTGGTTGTTTGGTGCAACAGTGGTTCATTCAAGTGAATTTTTTGTCCTTGCTCTAAGACTGATTCCATTAGGCCATTCTTCTGTTAACAAGTCTATTTTATTTAGGCCTATTGTTTTTGGTCATCTTGCAGTTCCTGTGTCAAAGTTTCTTTAGAAATTTAAATGAATTGATCTTTGAAAGGGTGTATTTGCATTTTTATTCCATTGTGATTATATTAGTACAAAATGGTCTCAAAATGTCAATAGTATCATTTTTCGCAATTATTTCTTGGTCAACTAATCCACCAGTCCAGCAAAATGTGTTATGGTTACAGGGCTACTCCGGGTATGTTTTTGATGCAGGAACAACATTGTAACATAGCTTAATGCTCACAAGATTCAATTTTGTGTTAATCAAAGCAAAAAAAATCAACTCAAATACAACTCATTTCTAGGCTTAAAACTGGTTTATGGCGGTCACGGTAAAACTATGCTACACTCTACAAACAACACTGGCGAAACTTATTTGCCAATTATGTAACGCGTCTGATAAGAACGTGTCCCAAAACAAAGATTCCTCACACCAACTTTCTATTTAAACTGATATAAACTGCACTAGGCCGGATTGTGAAAAATGTTGAGCCACTGCGGTACATTTCGCTTATTCATTGTGGGAATTTAATCGCCACACGTTGAGCATTTCCTGTTGCAACGTGAATGGGATGTCCCGGTTGTAGTAACAATTATGATCTGTTTATAGGCTGTTAAATACCCAACAGGGATTTCAACATGGAAAATCAGAGCCATTAGGAAAGCCCGGTCCTTTTGTTGTTTTTGTCACATGACCAATTATTTCACCACATGGATAAATTACAACTTGATCTCTGCATAATCTCAGTAATCTTTAGAATCCATAAGCACTTGTTTGCGAGAAATAAAGTACATTATATGAACCGATGCGCAAGGAGGCAAAAGCTTAATAGTTTGTTTTCAACATTTAAAACATCCAAGAGAGTTAAGCAAATCACTAGCAAACTTTACAAAGGTGTGTTAGCACTGTCGCTTGGGTGTGTTGTGGATAGAGATTAAATGCTAATGTTCAATTGCTCTACATGCGAAACATTAAGCGCTAGCTAGCTAAAACAAGACATTTAGTTTAATAAAATTGTATTGTAATGAAATCGCACAGCATATATTATGTAGTATTGACATGCTTTGTAGTAGCCTATAGCTTTGAAAATTAGCCAAAAGTTATATTTAACGCTATATTTTAAAAACATCACGTGATATTGTAGAATGCAAAGTTTTCAAAATTAAGAATTAAGACAAAACATAAGTGTCCCATACTAAACATATGGTTAAAGCTCTCAACATCAAGCTAGCATGGAGACAACTTTTTCAAGCTGTTTTACGAAATGGCCGTGTAAACATTGGTCTATGCACAGGTTATATTTGTCAAATTTGCTTTAACAACTTTTTTAATTTTTTTTTTAAAGTTTAGCTAAAGTAAAAGTAACATGCTAACATCTGGTAAGCAAGTAACGGGGGTTCCCTTTAACATACTGCACGTTTTACAGGACGGGCCATTTAAACTTGTGTCATATGTTTTTACGCTCAGTATTTTTATTTTTTTTTTTTTTACAAAATGGACATCTAGTAGTTTTAGCCCTCCATATTATTACATCAGCAATGTTCTGAAGTAACACTACCAATCTAGAGTTTATATTCTACACTGTATATTGATTAAGGCACACACATTTAAGCCTACAATTACTGACCTCCCCCCATCTGCTCCTTTATCAAACTTCTACTTGTGTCAGTGTCCCAAATTCAAAAGTTCAAAGTTTATGAAATCCAAAAGTTCAAACTGTCCCTAAATGATTCATCTCATCTTGGTTTATCTTTACAAAACTTCTAGGCCTCTCTGAGCAAAAAGGGGAAGGACTGATGCCTATCTGGAGAACATGACACACGTTACATGATCATATCTAAAGCAGGCATGGCCATTCGGGATCAACTCTAACGCCGAAGAAACAAACTTTAAAACAAAACCAGCCATTTAATTGAATTAGTGAACCAGCTGTACATGCTTACCCTGACTGAGAGGCCATGGCCCCAACCACTCAAACATTTGAAGGAGGTGGGAGGTAGATTCTTAGAAGATCTTTTAAGCATTGACAACTTTCCTCCACATGATTGACAGCGTAAATGACAAGTCCAAGTTAAGGCATTCGGGCTTGCGGTAGTCCTTAAATCTACGGAAACTGTATGTACAAAAACAAAAGTTAATGTCCACTCGATTCGAAGGTACAGTGTATTTCCTTGGAGTACAGACAAATCTGACTTAGGGAGGGGAGGTGACTGCAAGTTCTTGGGATGTACCAAGCCGGCAGAGAGCGGGGGTGGTGGTGGCCAGGAGACTGATACAACTTGAGTGAGGTTTTCGAATGCAAAACATGGGTTAAGCGGGGGGACGGGGTAGAGCATTGTTCTAGTTTGTAAATGTTTAAGTTAAGTGACAAGGTTAAGACTGTTTTCACAAAACTTTAACATTTCAGTAAAGCCAGTTACAGAGTTTAAAGCGGTTTAAAAGCTAGATTTGGTTATAAAATCTGATGAAATCTATTGACTTAGACTTAAGACTTTATTAATCCACAAGGGAAATGACCACAATCACAATATATTATAATAACAAAGAGAGACTGTGTCAAATAAGGCATAGTTATACAAAATGCCTATGTACAAGTTTAAAAAAAGTAATACGTATCTCAGCAATATACAAGAGGTTGTAAGGGGTATTTTATATATTACTGTATGTAGTATTGCAATAGGTGAAATGATTTTTAATATTTGTGTATGTGCGTAGTACAAAAAATAACCAAATTTTCCTAGTACAAGGAAAAAGTTTCCATGGTAAATACTGACCCCCCCAAAGGTCCCATCTGTCCCAAAAAATAAGTTGATATAGTATCTATCATGAAAGGAATAGAAATGTGAAGATTATTTTAAAGTTCTCAACATCAATTTAGCATAGATACAACTTTTTGAAGATACTCTTTGCAAAATGGCTGTGTAAACATTCCAAAATGACATCTGTATAATCGATTCAAACTAAAAAAATGACAAAAAAAATGACAAAACTTTTTCCACTAGTATAAAGAAAAAGCATCCATGATAAATATTAACTCACAAAAATTATTATCCCATCTGTCATGTATTGAACAATAGGTTGATATAGTATTTATCATGATAGGCTTATGTGAGAGAACAAGGAATCTGAAGATTATTCTGATAATCAGTGTGATGTTATAGGTCACGATCAAATCAAATCAAATCAAATAATATTTAACTTTACACCGAGAAAATATGAACTTAGATGTAAAGTTCTTTTAATCTGACTGCTTATGCCACTATAACTTGACTTTATCATTCAGAAAGCTTGATTACAGCAAAATTATCTGTCACACATTCATTATATAACATGAGTTAAGGATTTCACTGATCAGATCTATAATTTGTGGTATATCAAACTTTGTTGGGCTTATTCACTTTAGAGAGTGAGGTTGAGGGTGATTAAGATGTAAAAAAATAAATGCAATGAAAAATGTTGTCCTTATGTTATATTATATTGTGTGGAGTGAGTCTGTTTCATTTTCATACCCGATTGGCTTTGAGATTTATAAACAATTAAAAATGCAACTTATCATATGCAATCAAGCAATAACGGATAATGATGCCGACTTTACAACACTTTTATAGAACAATCTGCCTGATAAGACCTTACTAGAAGCTCCTAGAAGACCGGACTGAATCCACGTTCCAACACCCCTGCGTCTGAACGTGGACTGACCCGCCTTGCCCCATAAAAGGACATGTTATTTTACACCACACTGCCTCTCCTCCATGTGACATCACCGCCCAGAGGCAGAACCCACCAATCGGAGAGCGGCTTCCCGTCAACACCGACCCCTCCCTCCCCCGCTGTGCCCCGAAGCAGCAGGGTGAAGCTGGACGTGCTGGTGCTGCTTCTTAAAGAGACAGCGACATGGCTTTTCGTCACCGCTGAAGAAGAGAGAAAACTACAAAGTACAGATGATGACACATGTTACGAATATGTTTTCAGGCTGGATGAGTCATACTAGTCAACAGTGGCATCATGGTGTTTTCTAAAGTTTCATGTAAAGTCTTTGTCCATGTGCAAGAAGAAGTAAGAGGACTGGTGTTGATTCCAGGAAAATTCTAAGGTGAATCAATAGAAATAAAATGGTAAAGTTTATTTAAAGCTTAATAGAAGAGGACAGGACAGTATTTTAACAAAATGATTCAGAGATATAGCTTTGCCTGGAATGTTCAACACTGTAGCACTAAACATTTATTTCTCCAACGAGAAAAACAGGTGATCGCACTTTACCAAGTTAAAGGTCAGATCTGTGGAGAGGCAGCTCACAGTAAGAATGCATGTTATTGATACTTTGCAGTCATATTACGCTGGGGGTGTTTTACATGGATCTGTAAAGGCGGAATGTTCAGCAGTTACCAGGCTGACAGACAGAAAAGTCATAAGAAAAAAAGTAAACAACAAAAAGATGAGTGTGACTAACTGAAAAACTGATGGCTAATGCTAGCTAGCTTGTGACTAATTGTTTGTGCAAGAGATTTGTTTAGGTGTGATAACTTCTGCAATAGGTGCTCCTATTGTAGTTCCTAAATCAGTTCTTTATGGTCAGACTACAATAAATAAAACGCAGCTTAAAGTCAAACAAAGTCTCAGACACAGCATGCCTACTGCTAGCATCACAGCCCAGGGAATGTTGATGACATCATCTGCAAAGTATCAGTTAAGGGCATTTTTGAACAATTTAAAACATTTAACAGAATAAATGCAAAATCCTTTAATGTGTTAAGTGGAACACTTAACTCGACCAGAAAAGTTACCTGGCGCACCTTTGATACCAAAACAAACTTTCAAATTCCAGGGACATCAATTTAAGTAAAATATCCCTTCAGGGCTACCCTAGGTGAGAAAAGACGATAGAAACACTTATATAAAAATGAAGATCACGTCAGTGAGCAAAGTTCACATACTGACAACACTCACTGTGTAACTTGGAACTGCACTCTCAAATCAATACGTAACCACTTCTTGTCTCCTCATGGACACAATTACAGTTCTACTTTACATTTATAAAATTACAGGTGGTTTTATAGCTCAAAAATACCTACAAAAAGTGACTGACTGCTCTCCACACTCCTGATCTGTAACTTGGTCTGGTTTGGTCTCTGTGAAGATAGAAAAGTTTAATGCCACAGTGTGACACATTCCAGACAAAGAAATAATGTCTCCATGGAGAAAAGCATTTACCAGGACCCTCCACCAGAAAAGTTAGACAATGCACCTTTAAATTGACATAACAGTATCTTGAAAACAAATTCCCAAAACAGAGCTGGTGCTCTGAACAGGGAAAGGTCTGTGAAAGCTGAGCACACTTTGTCTGCACATTAGTCATCACATCTGTGTCTTTCTAACAAAACAACCAGGTTACGTCAAGAAGCCATAAGGAAGAGCTGATCCTTATCTCCCAAAACAAAGACAGAGGAGCGCACAGTCCCAACTGTCCATTCCCCGCATAGGTTTTAAAACTAACAACACCATGTGATGACATAAAATACAAAAGACCAATGAAAAAATGAAACAACTCACAACTATTGGGCATACTATTTGTGTATTATTGAACAAAACTGAATTTAAGTAATTTCAAGCAAGGTTTAATCACATAATTTTTCATAACTTGAATTTGTTGTGCTGCATGACTTAGTGTACTAATACCTGTACAAAAGGTTCTGGGTTTCTTCTGATGATTTACTATAATGGAAGTTAAAAGCCATGTATTTTTTTTATGTAGACAAGTAAGCAGTTTATCCCCAGACACAATATTGCTAATGCTGCTATTCACCTTATTCCAACCTGCTCGCTTTTGTCTCTAGACACTCCTCAACTGTGCTTTTTTGAGGTGGCACTTTGGCTAAATGGGAATCCCATTCATGTTGATGGAAAATTTGGGAAAGGTTTTGCTGATTAAATATAAAATAGAGTTGTTTTATTTGTGTAACATCTAAAATTTTCATGTGCTGGTAGACAGAGACATGCACATCCAACAAAAGATTGTGACTGCATGCTGGGTCAAAAAACAAAAACTGCAAAAGAAGAAAGAGATCCGCACTGCAGTTCTTTGAAGCTCCCAAATATTCATTTCAATGACACCACATGTGATGTTTTGGGCCAAACCCTTCTTCAGACATTTTTATGTGAACAAACAAGAAAACACAGCACTAATTCTCTGAGAGGCTTTAAAACGGCTTTATAGTCCGTACTGAACTTATTTGCTGTCAAGATCCGCAGCCCAATACAAAATAATACGATGGCGGCGCCCAAGGCAACTTCCGGAATAAGGTGGATAGGATCAACATCAGACCACTCTGACCTCTCTGGATCCAATTACCAAAAACAAAGTGATTTTATCTACTGTGACCTGCCCTGTTAGCAGAGTAGTTATTATTAGCAGAAACTTTAGGTTGCAAGATTAATTCTAACAGTATCATCAATACAGATATATTCTCTCTTATGCAGTCCATATATTCAGTATCCTTTGGTATTGTGAATGAGATAACCTAAACCAACTGCATATGACTCACCCCAACTGAAAAGTCATCTAATTCTGAAGAGCAGGAGATGGGAGGTCAAGGGAGCACTTGAGGACATATTATGAAAGACAGACACTGGTGAAGCAACTGATAAAGTAATGGCAAGTCAGGCGCGAAAGATGGCAGTACGCACGCCAATAATCTTTTTCAAAATGTTGCTAATAAAATTCCAGATAACTGACCAAGCTGGAAAAAATGCCAATTTATAACCACAGCATTTCCAGCTAAAGCTTATTTGCTACTTTCTCTATTATGCTCCCAAGCCCTGACTTTCTCGACCATGTTGTTGTAAACACTTCTTATTATCAAATTCTTTAGAAGATATCTGACTAAAGT